>CM075997.1:4554057-4591150 GCA_038087875.1 Malacoraja senta | reverse complement strand
CTAGAGCCGCACCAGGGCTAAGAGCCTGTATTCCACATCTGGAGAGAGCTTAGACACAACACATCTGGGCCAAGAGCCTGTTACCCACATATGTCCCAAGAACCTTTACTCATATCTGAACCATGAGCTTGTACACACATCTGGACTGAGCCCTTACTCCATCTGGACCAAGCACCTGTTATCAACATCTGGACCAAGCACCTGTTATCAACATCTGAGCTGAGAGACTTTACGCACAACTGGACTCAGCCTTTATCCACATCGGGACCAAGGGCCCATATCCACATCTGGATCAAGGGTCCTTATCCACATCTGGACCAAGGGCCCATTATCAACATCTGGACCAAGGAACCATTACCCACATCTGGACCAAGAGCCTTTACGCGCAACTGGACCGAATCGCTACCAGCATCTGGACCAAGGGGCCATGGCTCACATCTGGACCAAGAGCCTTGTATCCATATCTGGATGAAGAGCCCATCATCCACATCGGAACCAAGGGCCAGGTGGACCAGGAGCCCATTGCCCACAGATGTCCCAGCCACTGGAGACACACAACCAGGGGGCCACACTGCCAGAACTGAATGTTGGCAACCCACCGTGGACTGTATCACACCGGCAACATGGGCCAAAGGGCCAGCGTCACCGCAACATCAGCTAGTCACCCTTTAAAGCCACGGAGAATGAAAGCAGAGAGATGTGGGGGGAAGAATAGTCACCGGGAAATATAACATTACAGAGAGAGATGGAGAGTGTGGGAGAGGGGGAGGGAGAGAGGGAGAGAGGGGGAGGGGGGGAGAGAGAGGAGAGAGAGAGGGAGAGAGAGAGAGAGAGAGAGAGAGAGAGAGAGAACAGCATGAAACAGGCTTTGCATCAATGGCAACTTTCACCAGGTTGGGACGGCCCTTGCTCAAATTCACCTCTGAACCCTGAGACATTGAGACATCGTTGTTCAACAACAGTGAACCAGGCGGCATGGTGGTGCAGCGGGTAGAGCCAATAGACAATAGACAATAGGTGCAGGAGTAGGCCATTCAGCCCTTCGAGCCAGCACCGCCATTCGATGTGATCATGGCTGATCATCCCCAATCAGTACCCCGTTCCTGCCTTCTCCCCATATCCCCTGACTCCACTATTTTTAAGAGCCCTATCTAGCTCTCTCTTGAAAGTATCCAGAGAACCTGCCTCCACCGCCCTCTGAGGCAGAGAATTCCACAGACTCACCACTCTCTGTGAGAAAAAGTGTTTCCACGTCTCCGTTCTAAATGGCTTACCCCTTATTCTTAAACTGTGGCCCCTGGTTCTGGACTCCCCCCAACATCGGGAACATGTTTCCTACCTCTAGCGTGTCCAAGCCCTTAACAATCTTATATGTTTCGATGAGATACCCTCTCATCCTTCTAAACTCCAGAGTGTACAAGCCCAGCCGCTCCATTCTCTCAGCATATGACAGTCCCGCCATCCCGGGAATTAACCTTGTAGTGGGCCGCTGCCTCACACCACCAGAGACCCGGGCCTGTCTGTGTGGAGTTTGCACGTTCTCCCTGTGACCCGCGTGACTTCCCCCCCGGGTTTGCAGCTTAATTGGCCCTCTCTGTAAATTACCCTCTAGTGCCCTTCCCCATAGTAAATACAGACAAGAAGTAGGATACAAAATGCTGGAGTAACTCAGCGGGACAGGCAGCATCTCTGGAGAGAAGGAATGGGTGACGTTTTGGATCGAGACACTTCTCAGTAAGAAGCATTGTTTTAAGACCTCACCTGTCTTCTTTATTTCCACACTGTAGATCACACACACTGAATGTTAAGACAACCCTACTTGCTACCTTTATACACTTAATATAGAACCTTTTAGGATGCTTCTTTATCTCATCTGCTGAAGGGGCCTAGTTGGCCCTCCCGGTTTCATTCTTAAATACACTCTCACATCCCTGATATTCCTCAAGGGATATATTCCATCTCAGCTGCCTGTACTTGAAATATATTTCCCCTCATCTTTCCAGAGCAGAAGCTTAATATCCTCCATCAGCCAAGGTTCTCTAATCCTGCCAGCCCTGCCTTCACACTAACAGGAACATGCTTCCCTGAATTCTTGCTCGCATGCTTTTGAAAGCCTCCCCATTGCCAGACACCCTTTACTTCAGAGAGACACAAATGCTGGAGTAACTCAACGGGACAGGCAGCATCACAGGAGAGAAGGAATGGGAGGCAGAAGGGTCTCAACCCGAAACGTCACCCATTCCTGCTCTCCAGAGATGCTGCCTTTCCCGCTGAGTTACTCCAGCATTTTGTGTCTATCCTCGATTTAAACCAGCATCTGCAGTTATTTCCGACACATCCCATTACTTTAGGGATCCAGGGAGGACAACAGGCCCTTCGAGTCCGCACCGACCAGCGATCCCAAACATTAACACCACCCTCCACACACTAGAAACTATTTTACAATCACACCAAGCCAATTAACCTACAAACTGTACGTCTTTTGGAGTGTGGGGGGAAATCCAAAGATCTCGGAGAAAACCCACGCAGGTCACGGGGAGAACGTACAAACTCCGTACAGACGGCACCCGTAGTCGGGATCGAACCCGGGTCTCTGGCGCTGTGAGGCAGCATCTCTACCGCTGCGCTGTTGCCCTTGCATGCAATCTCTCCAGATCAACCGTTGTAAGTTCCTGACTGACCGGTTCAAAATGACCCTTCCTCCAATTTAAGATTTTGACTTCCGAACCAAATCCATCTTTTTTTCCAGGGAAAAATATCTACCTGGAAAATAATAGAATTCTGGTCACCTCCAGTTCATGGTAAGGCCCTTAATACCACTGATGTGCAGAGGGACCTTGGAGTCCAAGTGAAACCTTGATCCTTGGGTGAAGATTGCTATATTTAAGAGGGAGTTGCTATATTTAAGAGGAGTTAGATGTGGCCCTTGTTGCTAAAGGGAACAGGGGGTATGGAGAGAAGGCAGGTACAGGATACTGAGTTGGATGATCAGCCATGATCATATTGAATGGCGGTGCAGGCTCGAAGGGCCGAATGGCCTACTCCTGCACCTATTTTCTATGTCTATTTTTTTTGTTTGTTTTTTTTTGTTACGGAAACAGGCCATCTCGACCCTTCTAGTCCGTGCCGAACACGTATTCTCCCCTAGTCCCATATACCTGCGCTCACACCATAACCCTCCATTCCTTTCCCGTCCATATAACTATCCAATTTATTTTTAAATGATAAAAACGAACCAGCCTCCACCACCTTCACTGGAAGCTCATTCCACACAGCCACCACTCTCTGAGTAAAGAAGTTCCCCCTCATGTTACCCCTAAACTTCTGTCCCTTAATTCTCAAGTCATGTTCCCTTGTTTGAATCTTCCCTACTCTCAGTGGGAAAAGCTTATCCACGTCAACTCTGTCTATCCCTCTCATCATTTTAAAGACCTCTATCAAGTCCCCCCTTAACCTTCTGCGCTCCAAAGAATAAAGACCTAACTTGTTCAACCTTTCTCTGTAACTTAGTTGCTGAAACCCAGGCAACATTCTAGTAAATCTCCTCTGTACTCTCTCTATTTTGTTGACATCCTTCCTATAATTAGGCGACCAAAATTGTACACCATACTCCAGAATTGGCCTCACCAATGCCTTGTACAATTTTAACATTACATCCCAACTTCTATACTCAATGCTCTGATTTATAAAGGCCAGCACACCAAATGCTTTCTTTACCACCCTATCTACATGAGATTCCACCTTCAGGGAACTGTGCACAGTTATTCCTAGATCCCTCTGTTCATGTCTATGTCTATGTAAGATGTCCAACAGTATAAGATAAGAGGGGGAAAGATTAAAGGAGATGTGCGGGGCTAGCATGTCTACACAGAGGGTGGTGGGGGCCAGGGGGGGGGTGGTGGTGGAGGCAGATACTCCAGTGGTGTACAAGAGTCTTCCAGATACATAGACATACAGGGAATAGAGGGATATGGATCAGGCAGGTGAGAGCAGTTTAACTTGGCATCATGTTCGGCACAGACCTTGTGGGCTGAAGGGCCTGTTCCTGTGCTGTACTGTTCAATGTTGACCCCAAATTATTCCCCCATCGACTTTGCAAAACAAGTTCAAATTAAAAAAAACATTCTCCTCCCAGAGGTTGGTGAATTTTTTGAAACCTCAATGCAAGCATTTGGGTGGCACGGTGGCGCAGGGGTGGAGTTGCTGCCTCACAGCGCCAGGGTCCCAGGTTCGATCCTGACCATGGGTGCTGTCTGTACGGAGTTTGCACGTTCTCCCCGTGACCCGCGTGGGCTTTCTCCGTTTCCAAAGACGTGCAGGTTTGTAGGTTAATTGGTTTGGTGAATGTAAAAGTGTCCCTAGTGTGTGTAGGGTAGTGTCAGTGTGTGGGGATCGCTGGTCGGTGTGGACTCGGTGGGCCGAAGGGCCTGTTTCCGCGCTGTATCTCTAAACTAAACTAAGAGGGGCATGAGCATTTGTCCTCATGCACTCAGTACACTCAACAAAGAGATTTTTAGATGTTAAAAGAAATCAGCGTAGGTTTACAAGGTTAATTCCCGGGATGGCGGGACTGTCATATGCTGAGAGAATGGAGCAGCTGGGCTTGAACACTCTGGAGTTTAGAAGGATGAGGGGGAATCTCATTGAAACATATAAGATTGTTAAGGGCTTGGACACGCTAGAGGCAGGAAACATGTTCCCTATGTTGGGGGAGTCCAGAACCAGGGGCCACAGTTTAAGAATAAGGAGTGAGCCATTTAGAACGGAGACGATGAAACACTTTTCTCACAAAGAGTGGTGAGTCTGTGGAATTCTCTGCCTCAGAGGGTGGTGGAGGCCGGTTCTCTGGATGCTTTCAAGAGAGAGCTAGATAGGGCTCTTAAAGATAGCGGAGTCAGGGGATATGGGGAGAAGGCAGGAACGGGGTACTGATTGGGGATGATCAGCCATGATCACATTGAATGGCGGTGCTGGCTCGAAGGGCCAAATGGCCTACTCCTGCACCTATTGTCTATTGTCTATTGTCAAACGATACCAAGTTAAGACAGGAGAGCGGAGCTGAGTTCAAAGGTCAGTTTGGATCTTAGTGAAAGGTACCGAGGGGAAAATTGGCCATGTCCTAGGTTTAGGTATTTGGTTTAATATCGTCACATCTACCGAGATCCAGAGAAAAGCTGAAGATAGACACAAGAAGCTGGAGTAACTCAGTTTGAACGCTCTCTAATCAAGACCAGGTAATACTATACATGAATGTAATCAAGCCAAAATGGGCAGGAAGGAACTCCAGATGCCGATAAAAAATACACCAAAGATAGACCTAAAAAGCTGGAGTAACTCCGCGGGTCAGGCAGCATCTATGGAGAACAGGAATAGGTGACGTTTCGGGTCGAGACCCGAAATTCAGCGGGTCAGACTGAAGAAGGGTCTCGACCCGAAACGTCACCTATTCCTTTACTCCAGAGATGCTGCCTGACCCGCTGAGTTACTCTGAATTACTCCTGCCTTTTGTATCTGTCCACGGTTTAAACCAGCATCTGCCCTTCCTTCCTACGCCTTTAGCTAATGGTTTATTGTTATCATGTAGGCTCAGGTACAATGAAAAGCTTTGTTTTGCATGTTATATCCATACAGATCATACAATACTATACATCGATACAATCATGTCGAACTCAAGCACAACAGGTAGAGCAATGGGGAAGGTACAGAGTGCGGAATATAGTTCTCAGCATTGTAGCGCATCAGTTCCAGAGACAAAGTCCAATGTCCGCAGTGGGGTCGAGGTGACATTGATAGTCACTGATAGCCGGTTCGCTCTTCCCCACCTGAAATAAAAAACACCAACACATGCATAGATACAGGAGGCTGTTCACCCCCTCGAGTCCATGCTAGCTCACTGCAAAGCAATCCCCTCAGGCCCATGCAGGGAGTGGAGGGAGATCGAGTCGTAGAGTGATACAGCGTGGAAACAGGCCCTTCGGCCCCAACTTGCCCACACCGGCCAACATGTCCCCCGGCTACACTAGTCCCACCTGCTCACGTTTGGACCATATCCCTCCAAACCTGTCCTATCCATGTGTTAAAGAAGGAACTGCAGATGCTGGAAAAATCGAAGGTACACAAAAATGCTGGAGAAACTCAGCGGGTGCAGCAGCATCTATGGAGCGAAGGAAATAGGCAACGTTTCGGGCCGAAACCCGGAAGGGTTTCGTCCCGAAACGTTGCCTATTTCCTTCAGGGTTTCGGGCCGAAACGTTGCCTATTTCCTTCGCTCCATAGATGCTGCTGCACCCGCTGAGTTTCTCCAGCATTTTTGTGTACCTGTCCTATCCTTGTACCTGTCTAACTGTCTCTTAAATATAGAAACATAGAAAATAGGTGCAGGAGTAGGCCATTTGGCCCTTCAAGCCAAGAGTAGGCCTTTCGGCCATTCAATATGATCATGGCTGATCATCCAGAATCAGTACCCCGTTCCTGCTTTCTCCCCATACCCCTTGATTGCGTTAGCCCTAAGAGCTAAATCGAACTCTCTCTTGAAAACATCCAGTGAATTGGCCTCCACTGCCTTCTGTTGCAGAGAATTCCACAGATTCACAACTCTCTGGGTGAAAAGGTTTTTCCTCATCTGAGTCCTAAATTGCCTCCCCCTTAAACGTAAACTGTGATCCCCTGGTTCTGGACTCCCCCAACATCGGGAACATTTTTCATGCATCTAGCCTGTCCAATCCCTTAAGAATTTTATATGTTTCTATAAGATCCCCTCTCATAAACGTTGGGATAGTCCGTGCCTCAACTACCTCCTCTGGCAGCTCATGCCATACTTAGTGTGAAAACGTTACCCCTCAGGTTCCTATTAAATCTTTCCCCTAATGATGGATGATATTCAGGCAGAGATTTGTTTACCTTGTTCGACACAACAATGTGGGCTGAAAGGTCTGTTCCTATTTTAGTTTGGTTAGTTTAGTTTAGAGATACAGTGAGGAAACAGGCCCTTCGGCCCACCTGCGCCAACCTGCGATTCCCATTCACCAGCACCATCCTACACACACTAGTGGCAATTTACAATCTAACCTGTTCCTTTGCTGGTCTATTAACACTGACCCCAAACGCAAACATCTGCACAGTGGCACAGTGGCGCAGCGGGTAGAGCAGCTGCCTCACAGCGCCAGAGACCAGGGTTCGAACCTGATCTCGGCTGCTGTCTGTGTGGAGTTTGCACCTTCTCCCTGTGAGATTGACAGATTCTTGATTAGTAAGGATGTCAGAGGTTATGGAAAATGGCAGCCAAACATGGCGTAAAAACATGGCGCTGCCTGCACGTGTAATATTTGTTAAACGAACAGGAAGAAGGCCGGAGAATAGTGTTGAGAGGGAACAATAGATCATCGATGATTGAATGGTGAAGTAGACTTGATGGGCTGAATGTTCTAATTCTGCTCCTAAAACTCATGAATTTTATGAACCTTGCAGGTGCTTCAGTTTCCTCCCACACTCCAAAGACTTACAGGACAAGAGTCAAGAGTGTTTTATTGTCATATGTCCCAGATAGAAGAATGAAATCCTTACTTGCTGCAGCACAACAGAATATGTCAACATAGTACACTGTAAACAAGATGTAAATTGTTCCAAGTGTATCGGATAGTGTTAGTGTACACGGATCGCTGGTCGGTGCAGACTCGGTGGGTCGAGGGGCCTGTTTCCGCGCTCTATCTCAAAAGTCTCAAGTTTAAAGTAGGATTAAAGTCATGCTGCACCAAGAGAAATCTTTAGTTTAGTTTAGTTTAGAGATACAGCGCGGAAACAGGCCCTTCGGCCCACCGGGTCCACGCCGACCACCGATCCCCGTACATTAACGCTATCTACACACAGTGGGGACGATTTACTATCTACACACTGTGGGGACGATTTTACAATTATATCAACCCAATTAACCTAAAACCTGTACGTCTTTAGAACCTGGACTAACACTCGGGCTAAAGAATGGATGAAATGTTATACTCTGAAATGTACGAATATATCTCAAACAAAGTTTTTTATATTAATAAATTTTTCCATTCTTTCTTATACTATCTTTTTCTTTCTGTTTTCTTTTTGTTTTGTTTTTTTTGTTTATTTTTTTATTTTTTTTATTTTTTTTTTTTCTTTGTCTCTCTTTTCTTTCTTTACTTCATCTATCTTTTTAGTTCTATCTAGTTTAAAAAAAACAAAAAAAGGCAAAAGGTATTGGAGACATGTATAATAATTGACAATATTATCAATTTAAAAAGGTAAGACTGGTAATGATGATAATATGTTGTGTACTTATCTCCAATAAAAAGATTAAAAAAAAAAAAGAATGTGGAAGGAAACCGGAGCATCCGGGGATAACTAACGCAGGTCATGGGGAGACTGTACAGTATAAACTCCGTACAGACAGCACCCGTAGTTAGGATTGAACCCACGTGTCCGGCGCTGTGAGGCAGCAACTCTACCGCTGCGCCCCGTGCTGCCATGTTGTCTTGCCCATTTGTTTTTAAATTTTAAATAATGAATTTAATTAGTTTCTAAGGACTTGTGGGGCCGAATAAACGGATGGTCTGCGGGCGTGAAGTGTGTCCTGACTCGATAGGATAATTAAACTCTCTCCACCTTCGACAGTCACAGTAGCAGCCGCGCTTATATTTTGAGACTTGACTTGCGAAGTTAATGAGCTGGTGAAAATAAACATGCACGATGTTCTGTGCCGTTTTATTCCCGTCTATATCGGAAGCGAGACTCCTTCCTCAATCAAGCCTTTGCAATAATCGTATGGAAATGGTAGCCGAGCCCCTCAAAAGTCACGGCAGGTGGCCAAGTTCGACGGTGGCGCAGCGGTAGAGTTGCTGCCTTCACAGCGCCAGGGTCACAGGTTCCATCCTGACCACGGGTGCTGTCTGTACAGAGTTTGCACGTTCTCCCCGTGACCTGCGTGGGTTTTCTATGCGCCTCAGAGGTTCACCTGCACCTCCTCCAACCTCATCTATTGCATCCGCTGCTCTAGATGTCAGCTGCTCTACATCGGTGAGACCAAGCGTAGGC
Organism: Malacoraja senta; assembly: GCA_038087875.1. NCBI lineage: Eukaryota > Metazoa > Chordata > Chondrichthyes > Rajiformes > Rajidae > Malacoraja > Malacoraja senta. Next base: position 4,582,096 of record CM075997.1, on the reverse strand, counting down.
TTGGCGATCGTTTCGCCCAACACCTCCGCTCGGTTCGCAATAACCAACCTGATCTCCTGGTGGCTCAGCACTTCAACTCCCCTCCCATTCCAAATCCCACCTTTCTGTCCTGGGCCTCCTCCATGGCCAGAGTGAGGACCACTGTAAATTGGAGGATCAGCACCTCATATTTCGCTTGGGCAGTTTACACCCAGGGGTATGGACATTGACTTCTCCATTTCAGGTAGTCCTTACTTTCTCCTCCCTTCTCAGCTCTCCCTCAGCCCACTGGCTCCACCTCTTCCTTTCTTCTTCCGCCCCTCCCACCCTCACATCAGTCTGAAGAAGGGTTTCGGCCTGAAACATCGCTACTTCCTTCGCTCCATAGATGCTACCTCACCCGCTGAGTGTCTCCAGCATTTTTGTCTACCGTGGTTTTCTCCGGGAAGCTCCGGTTTCCTCCCACACTCCAAGACGTCCAGGTTTGTAGGCTAATTAGCTTTGGTAAAATTGTAAATTGTGTGGGATAGTATGGGGTGATCGTTGGTCCGCTGGGACTCGGTGGGCTGAAGGGCAGTTTCCTCGCTGTATACAGCGTTGGTGAGTCATGAAGTGAAATAAGTCTGAAGTAACATGGTTAGGAACAGGTTTAGAGGATATGGGCCAAACACAGGCAGTGGTACCTTGTATAATGGGACATGTTGGTCGGCGTGGGCAAGTTGGGCCGAAGGGCCTGTTTCCACGCTGGATCACTCTATGACTATTGAAATGTATTGAAGTGGGCTCTGAGGATGAAACATTGCCTGTCCATGTCCTCCAGAGATGCTGCCTCATCAACTGTGTTACTCCAACACTTTGTCTCTTGTTTTGTAAATCAGCATCTGCAGTTCCTTGTGCCTACTGTTAACATTCCTAATCCACTCTTACTTCACTCCATAGATGCAGACCAACACTCCACGGGCAACTACAACTTTATTAAACAAAGCACAAAGTGCTGGAAGAACCCAGCGGGTCAGGCAGCATCTGTGGAAGGAATGGGCAGGCGACACTCGCGATTCACAATTTTTTACAGAAGCCAACAATAACACGTCTTTGGAGTGTGGGAGGAAACCGGGGCACCCGGAGAAAACCCACGCGGTCACGGGGAGAACGTACAAACAAACTCCGTACAGGATAGCTCCCGTGGTCAGGATTGAACCTGCGTCTCTGGCGCTGGGAGGCAGCAACACTACCGCTGTGCCACCATGCCGCCCCTATACAGACCATTGATAGAAGTACATAAAACTATTGGCAGAGTCAATAGACAATAGACAATAGGTACAGAGTAGGACATTCGGCCCTTCGAGCCAGTACCGCCATTCAATGAGATCATGGCTGATCATCCACAATCAGTACCGCGTTCCAGCCTTCTCCCCATATCCCCTGACTCTGCTATCTTTAAGAGCCCCATCTAGCTCTCTCTTGAAAGTATCCAAGAAACCGGCCTCCACCGCCCTCTGAGGCAGAGAATTCCACAGACTCACCACTCTCTGTGAGAAAAAGTGTTTCCTCGTCTCCGTTCTAAATGGCTTACTCCTTATTCTTAAACTGTGGCCCCTGGTTCTGGACTCCCCCAACATCGGGAACATGTTTCCTGCCTCTAGCATGTCCAAACCCCTAACAATCTTATATGTTTCAATAAGATTCCTCTCATCCTTCTAAATTCCAGAGTGTACAAGCCCAGCCGCTCCATTCTCTCAACGTATGACATTCACTGTATGTCATGTTGTCACTTGCGGGCAGAGCACCAAGGAAAATTCCTTGTATGTGAATATTTGGCCAATAAAGTATTAAATTAATTCATTCATTCATTCATACGACAGTCCCGCCTTTCCGGGATAGTCAGACAGTAGAGAGTCAGAACCTTTTTTCCACCGGATGGAAATGTCAAAGACTAGAGGGCGTAGCTTTAAGGTGAGAGGAGGCAAAGTTTAAGGGAGATGTGTGGGGAAAATAGCAGAGAGTTGAAGATATAGCACAGTTCTACCACAGAGACCAAACCTCCCCCCCGCCCCCACCCCACCTGATCCATCTACACATCACGCTACCTCAGAGAGCATCCAATTCTAATCAAAGACTTGTCCCACCATGGTCATTTCTCATAAGGTCGTAACATCATAAGCGATAGGAGCAGAAACAGGCCATTCAGCCCATCACGTCTACTCCGATGATCTCGAGAAAACCCATGCAGGTCATGGGGAGAACGTACAAACTCCGTACAGACAGCACCCGTAGTCAGGATCAAACCCGGGTCTCTGGCGCTGTGAGGCAGCAACTCTACCGCTGCACACCGGCTGTAATCTGTTTTTATGTGAGTATAGTATGTTCATAAGTGATAGGAGCAGAATTAGGCCATTCGGCCCATCAAGTCTACTCCGCCATTCAACCATGGCTGATCTATCTCTCCCTCCTAACCCCATTCTCCTGCCTCTCCCCGTAACCCCGACACCCGTACTAATCACGAATCCGCTCCAGTCACCCCACGAAGGTACAGAAGCTTGAAAGCGCGCACCGCCAGACTCAGGAACAGCTTCTTCCCTCTGTAACCAGGCTTCTGAACGGTCCTTCCATAAGCCAGGGTACTGTCCGATTCACCTCTACCCCATTGCGGACATTGGACTTTGTCTTGTGGAACTGATGCGCTACAATGCTGAGAAGTATATTCTGCACTCTGTACTTCCCCTTTGCTCTACCTATAGTACTGGAGTTTGACAGGATTGTATCTATGTCCAGTATTACCTGATCTGGCTACAGTGCATGCAGAACAAAGCTTTTCACTGTACCTCGGTGCACGGGAAAATAATAAATCTTTTTGCAGGATGGAAAAATCAAATCCAGATGACATAACGTCAAGGTGAGAGGGGCAAAGTTTAAAGGTGATGTGTAGGGCAGGTTTTTTACAAAGAGGGTGGCTGGCCTATACCATGCTGCCAGAGGTGGTGGCTGTGCTCGATACCTAACAATGGCGGTATTTGTTTAGGCACAGGGATATGCATGGAATGGGGGATGTGGATTGTGCAAACAGATACCATTTGATCTTTAGAGTCATAGAGTGATGTTTAAGAAGGAACTGCTGATGCTGGAAAATCGAAGGTAGACAAAATGCTGGAGAAACTCAGCGGGACAGGCAGCATCTATGAGCGAAGGGAATAGGCAACGTTTCGGGTCGAAACCCTTCTTCAGACTCCAGGAGTCATAGAGTGATACAGCATGGAAACAGGCCCTTCGCCCACCAACATATCCCAGCGACACCAGTCCCACCTGCCTGCATTTGGCCCGTATCCCTCCAAACCCGTCCGATCCATGTACCTGTCCAAACTGGTTTCTTAAACGTTGGGATAGTCCCAGCCTCAACCACCTCTCTTGTTCCATACACCCACCACCCCTTGTGTGAAAATGTTACCCCTCAGATTTTTAATAAATCTTTTCCCCTTCACCTTAGACTTTAGACATTAGAGATACAGCGTGGGAACGGGCCCTTTAGACCACGGAGTCCGCGCCGACCAGCGATCACCACGCACGCTAACACTATCCTACACACACTAGGAATAATTCACATTTATACCAAGCCAATTAACCTGCAAACCAGTACGCCTTTGGAGTGTGGGAGGAAACTGGAGAAAACCCACGTGGTCACGGCGTGAACGTACAAACTCCGTACAGACAGCACCTGTAGTCAGGATCGAACCCGGGTCTCTGGTGCTGTGAGGCAGCAACTCTACCGCTGCGCCACCGTGCCAAACAAATCAGGCCTCGTGTCAAGCATGGACATTTTGGGCAGAAGGGCCTGTTCCTATGCTGTTTCTTCGATGCTCCAAGCCAAATTTTACAACTGAGTACTAAACTTTCACCTCGCCTTTCTCACAGCCTACTGTCTCCGCCTCTTCCTTTCTTCTTCCCGCCCCCCCCCCCCCCCACCTCCACGTCAGTCTGAAGAAGGGTCTCGACCCGAAACGTCACCTATTCCTTCGCTCCATAGATGCTGCCTGACCCGCTGAGTTTCTCCAGCATTTTTGTCTACCATCGATTTTTCCAGCATCCGCAGTTCTTTCTTAAACACCTTTAAGATATGGTATTAAATGTTGAATTTCCATCTATGTATAGAACGAGCTGCCAGAGGAGGTAGTTGAGGCAGGGACTATCGCAAAGTTTAAGAAACAGTTGGACAGGTACATGGATAGGACAGGTTTGGAGGGATATGGACTGAGCGCAGGCAGGTGGGACTAGTGTAGCTGGGGCATGTTGGCAAGATGGGCCGAAGGGCCTGTTTCCATGCTCTATCACTATGAGAAACGGTGTGGAAACAGGCCCTTCGGCCCATCTTGCCCACACCGACCAACATACATACCCCTTCTATACTAGTCCCACCTGCCTGCATTTGGCCCTCTAAAGCTACGTGCATAGTACATGACATGCCAGATGTAAATCCAGACACAGTGTTTAGAGAAACAGGCCCTTCGGCCCACCAAGCCAGCGCTGACCAGCAATCACCCGTTCTCACCAGTTCTATCCTCCACACCCGGGACACTTTACAGAAACCAATTAACCTACAAACCTGCACCTGTTTGACATTTGGGAGCACATTACCAGGGTCATAAGGAATAGGAGTAAAATTAGGCCATTCGGCCCATCAAGTCTACTCCCCCATTCAATCATGGCTGATCTATCTCTCCCTCCTAACCCCATTCTCCTGCCTTCTCCCCATAACTTCTGACACCCGTACTAATCAAGAATCTATCTATCTCTGCCTTAAAAATATCCACTGACTTGGCCTCCGCAGCCTTCTGTGGCAAAGAATTCCACAGATTCACCACCCTCTGACTAAAGAAATTCCTCCTCATCTCCTTCCTCAAAGAACATCCTTTAAATCTGAGGCTGTGACCTCTTGTCCTAGACTCTCCCACTAGTGGAAACATCCTCTCCACATCCACTCTATCCAAGCCTTTTGCTATTCTATATATTTCAATGATGTTTAGTTTAGAGATACAGCGCGGAAACAGGCCCTTCGGCCCACCGGGTCCATGCCGACCAGCACATTAACACTATCCTACACCCACTAGGGACAATATATTTTTAACATTTACCAAGCCAATTAACCTACAAACCTGTACTTCGTTGGAGTGTGGGAGGATCTCGGAGATCTCGGAGAAAACCCACGCAGGTCACGGGGAGAACGTACAAACTCGGTACGGACAGCACCCGCAGTCGGGATCGAACCCGGGTCTCCGGCGCTGTATCGCTGTAAGGCAGCAACTCTACCGCTGCGCCACTGTGAGGTACCCGCTCATTCTTCTAAACTCCAGCGAGTACAGGCCCAGTGCTGACAAATGCTCATCATATGTTAACCCACTCATTCCTGGGATCGTTCTTGTAAACCTCCTCTGGACCCTCTCCAGAGCCGGCACATCCTTCCTCAGAGACGGTGCCCAAAATTGCTCACAATACTCCAAATGCAGCCTGACCAGTGCCTTATAGAGCCTCAGCGTGACATCCCTGTGTTTGTATACAAGCCCTCTGGAAATAAATGCTAACATTGACTTTGCTTTCTTTACTACTGGAGCGAAAGCAGGAAATGGAACTAGCTGAGATGGGGCAGCTTGTCCAGCATGGACTAGATGGGCTGAAGGGCCTGTTTCTGCGCCGTACGACTCCACGGCCAGAGAAGAAACCCATGCAGGTCGCGGGGAGAACGTACAAACTCCGCACAGACAGCAACTGCGGTCAGGATCAAAAACCGGGGTCTCTGGCTCTGTGAGGCAGCAGCTCTACCCGCTGCACCACCGTGCCGACCGAGCTTCCGTCAGAGGGTGATTTTCCCGGGGTCACCATGGATTACATGGATAGGACAGGTTTGGAGGGATATGGACCAAGCGCAGGCAGTTGGGACTAGTATAGCTGGGTATAGTATAGCTGGTATAGTATAGTTGGCAAGTTGGGCCGAAGGGCCTGTTTCCACACTGTATCACTCTATGACTCTATCTACAAACCACCCAGGCACGGAACTGCAGCACCCTCAAGGGTTAAAGTTATCTCCGAGGCAGGATCCTGCCGCCCCCTCTCCCAGCAAAACAAATTCCAAGAGTTTTCCATATACTTAGCCCACTGGGAAGAACTTCATGGTCATTTGCAGACTGATTCACTGTGTTAAATTAAGTTTATAAAATCAATTTATAAATTGACCATGTCAATTCTTTATAAAAACTCTAATCCGCTTGAGGGACTGAGCAGGAACTGAGGAGAAGCCAGCATCTGGCCATTATTAGTCTAGTTTATTGTCATGTCTACCGAGGTACAGTGAACAGCTTTAGTTGCGTGCTATCCAGTCAGCGGAAAGGCAATACATAGTTATAGAATCATAGAGTGGAAACAGGCCCTTCGGCCCAACTTGCCCACAACATGTCCCAGCTACACTAGTCCCACCTGGTCCATATCCCTCCAAACCTGTCCTATCCATGTACCTGTCTAATAGGGCCTGTCCCACTTTCACGACCTAATTCACGACCTCTGCCGAGTTTGCCCTTGACTCATACTCGCAGCATGGTCATCACGAGGTCGTAGGAGGTCGTAGGTAGGTCGTAGCAGGCCGTGATGTTAGTCGTAGGTATTCGTGGCATCAAGTAGGTCGGGGCGTTTTTTCTAGCCTGATGAAAAATGTCCACGGGTAAAAAAGGTCGTGAATTAGATCGTGAAAGTGGGACAGGCCCTTAACTGCTTCTTAAACGATGGGATAGTCCAAGCCTCAACTACGTCCTGTGGTAGCTTGTTCCATCCACCCACCACCCTTTGTGTGAAAAAGTTACCCCTCAGATTCCTATTAAATCTTTTCCCCTTCACCTTGAACCTCTGTCCTCTGGTCCTCGATTCCCCTACTCTGGGCAAGAGAATCTGTGCGTCTACCCGATCGATTCCTCTCATGACTACAATCGAGCCATTTACAGTGTATGGATGGATAAGGGAATAACATTTAGTGCAAGGATTAGTTCATTGACACATCCTACCACCAACTAGAGAGCAGTCCTGACTGACCTTCTAGCCCATTGGAGACCTTCAAACTATCTTCAATCGGACGTTACCTTGCACTCAACGTTATTCCCTTTATCCTTAATCTGTACACTGTGGAGAGGATGATTGTAATCATGTCTGAAGAAGGGTCTTGACCAGAAACGTTGCCTATTTCCTTCGCTCCATAGATGCTTCCTCACCCGTTGAGTTTCTCCAGCATTTTTGTCTACCTTCGATTTTCCAGCATCTGCAGTTCCTTCCAAAACATGATTGTAATCACGATTGCAATCATTTCACTAACTGGTTAGCAAGGGGAGAAGGTGCAAACTCCGTACAGACAGCACCCGTAGTCGGGATGGAACCCGGGTCTCTGGCGCTGTGAGGCAGCAACTCTACCGCTGCGCCACCCTGCCGGCCAGCCAGGAGAATAATCCTCCCTGTTTTCAGGCCGTTGAGTTGTGGGAGAATTGCGTACGTTTCACACATATCTCCTCTCATTCTTCTAAACTCTGGGGAATTCGGAGCGAGTCTGCTGAAACTCTGCTCAGAGGGCAAATCCGGCATCTCTGGAAGTAATCAAAGGAATCTTCGTTGCTCTCTCTCTGTGGTAAGTACACATTTACTGAGCTAAGGGGCAAGACTGTGCTGAGCTCTGCAGTTGTGACCTCACCAAGGCCACGGTGGCGCAGCGGTAGAGTTGCTGCCTTACAGCGTTTGCAGCGGCAGAGACCCGGGTTCGATCCCGACTACGGGTGCTGTCTGTACGGAGTTTGTACGTTCTCCCCGTGACCTGCGTGGGATTTTTCCAAGATCTCCGGTTTCCTCCCACACTCCAAAGACATGCTAGTTTATAGGTTAATTGGCTTGGTGTGTGTGTAAATTGTCCCTAGTGTGTGTAGGATGGTGTTAGTGTGCGGGGATTGCTGGTCGGTGCGGACTCGGTGGGCCGAAGGGCCTGTTTCCATGCTGTGTCTCTAAACCTAACTAAAAGACAAGTAGGAATGAAGGCGTAGATTATTTTCTAAATGGGGAGATAATCCAGAAATCGGAGGTGCAAAGGGACTTGGGAATGCTGGTGCAGGATTCCCACAAACTTAATCTGCAAGTCGAATTGGTAGTAAAGAATGCAAACTCAATGCTAGCATTTATTTCAAGAGGGCTTGTGTACAAAAACAGGGATGTCATGCTGAGGCTCTATAAGGCACTGGTCAGGCCGCATCTGGAATATTGTGAGCAATTCTGGGCACCGTATCTGAAATGAAATTCCTCGTATGTTGCAAAACATACTTGGCTAATAAAATATGATTATGCTTATGATGATTATGAGGAAGGATGTGCCGGCTCTGGAGAGGGTCCAGAGGAGGTTTACAAGAATGATCCCAGGAATGAGTGGGTTAACCTATGATGAGCGTTTGTCGGCACTGGGCCTGTACTCGCTGGAGTTTAGAAGAATGAGGGGGGGGAACTCATTGAGACGTACAGAATAGTGAAAGGCCTGGATAGAGTGGATGTGGAGAGGATGTTTCCACTAGTGGGAGAGTCTAGGATCAGAGGTCACAACCTCAGAATTAAAGGATGTTCCTTTAGGAAGGAGATGAGGAGAATTTCTTCAGGCAGAAGGTGGGGAATTGGGGGAATTCTTTGCCACAGAAGGATGTGGAGGCCAATTCAGTGGATATTTTTAAGGCAGAGATAGATAGATTCTTGATTAGTGCAGGTGTCAGAGGTTATGGGGAGAAGGCAGGAGAATGGGGTTAGGAGGGAGAGATAGATCAGCCATGATTGAATGGCGGAGTAGACTTGATGGGCCGAATGGCCTAATTCTGCTCCTACCACTTATTCATATGAACATATGACGTATGAACTTATGGGCAAGTTGGGCTGATGGACCTGTTTCTATGCCGTACAGCTTTATGACTGACTTTATTCTCCTAAACATCTACTACCTCTCCCTTGTGTAAGGATTTGCTTCCAAAGTGGTGGTCTGAGCATATCCTTGTCAGACTCTGTCAGTCACTCCCAGCCATTCTGTTCTGAATTGCCTTTAATTGACCATAGAACAGCACAGCACAGGAACAGGCCCTTCGGCCCACAATGTCCATGCCGAACATGACGCCAAGTTAAACCAGTCTCCTCTGCCTGAACGTGATCTGTATCCCTCCATACCCTGCATATCCATGTGCCTGTCTAAGTCTCTTAAACACCACTATTGTATCTGCCTCCACCACCACCCCTGGCAGCACGTTCCAGGCACCCACCACCCTCTGTGTAAAAAACCTGCCCCACACATCTCCTTTAAACTTTGCCCCTCTCACCTTAAAGCTACGCCCTCTAGTCTTTGACATAGATCGGATAGATACCGCAAGAGTCTCTTGACCAAAGTAGGGGAATCGAGGACTAGAGGACATAGGTTCAGGGTGAAGGAGAAAAGATTTAACAGGAATCTGAGGGGTAACTTGTTCACACAAGGGTGGTGGGTGTATGGAACGAGCTGCCAGAGGAGGTAGTTGAGGCTGGGACTATCCCAACGTTTAAGAAACAGTTAGACAGGTACATGGATAGGACAGGTTTGGAGGGATATGGACCAAACACGGGCAGGTGGGACAAGTGTAGCTGGGACATGTTGGCCGGTGTGGGCAAGTTGGGCTGAAGGGCCTGTTTCCACACTGTATCACTCTATGACTCGCAGCAACTAGACTATGGAACAGCAGCCCTGTTCCTATCAGATCTGCCCCCTCCATCAACTCTTTTAAGTCTAGGCTTAAAACTTATTTCTACTCTCAAGCCTTTCTTGAGGTCCAGTGAGGGAGCGCTGTATGTATGTATTTATGTATGTATTGTTAGATCTATGTACCACTGTATGTAGCAAGTTAGTACCTGCACTGATGTAAAGCACTTTGGTCAACGAGATCATTTTATATACTTCTATCAGATCTGTTCTCAGCCTCTGGCACTCGAGAGAAAACAATACAAGTCTCTCTACAACTTCCCCACATACCCTCTGATCGAGGCAACCTTCTGGTAAACCGCACCCTCCCCAAAGCCTCCAAATCCTTCCTGTAATGGGCCGGCCAGAACTGCACGCACTACTCCACAACAGCCTCAGCAAAGTCTTATGAAGCTGTGACATGACTTCCTGACTCCGATAGTCAACACCACAATGTCAGTCAGACAAGGCCTGCATTTTAAAATACGTGTTGAAATCCATCCACTCCTTCGCTCTCCTGACCTCTTCAACCCCACCCCTCAAACCTGGACTGGAAACCTCCACGCGCCTCCATGTTTAGTGTGGTTTAGTTGAGAGATACAGCACGGAGACAGGCCGTTCGGCCCACTGAGTCCGCCCCGACCAGTGATCAACCCGTACACTAAAGGGCCTGTTCCACTTGGCCGTCATTTGCGCCTCATTTATGCATTATATGTAAATTAGGTCGACGTGTCGTGACGCGTGGGGTGCTCATGCGTTGCGCATGGTGAGGCGTGGAATCGTATGCAGTGGCGCGCGGTATCGTATGCGGTGGCGCGCGGTATCGTGCGGCACTCCAGGATTTAGTACAGGAACGAAATCCTCGCGCGCCACCTGCGTGACGTATCGCGTACACACGCTGACGAATTGGCGTCGTACGCTGGCGTCCCGACGTCTCATGTGTATCGCGTGGTGGGGCATGGTTACGTCACCGTGCATCAACGTCCTGCCGCAGGGTATTCTAATGACGTCACGCGCACCAGACAGCTGTGCTGACGCGTGATTTGCGGCGACGTCGCGCATCACGACACGTCGACCTATTTTACATATGACACGTAAATGAGGCGCAAATGACAGCCAAGTGGGACAGGCCCTGCACACACTGGGGACATTTGAAATTTTTTTTTTAACCGAGGCCTATTCACCTGCAAACCCGCACGTCTTTGGAGTGTGGGCAGGAACTGGAGCACCCAGGAGAAAACCCACGCAGTCACGGGGAGAATGTACAAACTCCGTACCGACAGCACCCGTAGTCAGGATCGAACCGGGGTCTCTGGCGCTGTGAGGCAGCAACTCTACTGTCCCACAAATGTTTAGCCCAGCAAATAAATATATCCCATTGATCTCTTTATATCTCGGTATATTCTTCCAATCCTTGTTCCCTCACTCTTATAAAACAATTTGCTTTAGAAATTATACCACAGTGGTTTTTAGTGAAAGAATAAAAAATTGTTCTGGATCCCTGCGCCACTATTTACACCTTTATTAATGTTGCGGCTTGCTGACTAAAACATCTATGCGGTTTGCGGTACATATTTCTATGAACATTCCCCTGATATGATGGTTTGACCTATAGCTCTCAATAAAGCTCTCCCAGCAGTTGTAGAATTGAACGACTGTCTGTTCAATTCTAAAGGTTCCGGCCCTTGTAAACAGAGCTGAGATAATCCCACACGAGATGTGTGGCTCCAGTTTGCCCTTAGACTGCTTCCTGGCTACATTCCACTTTTGATTGTTTGATTGAAAGATATAGCGGGGAAACAGGCCCTTCGGCCCACCAAGTCGTGGCAGCACGGTGGCACAGTGCTGGAGCTATTGCCTCACAGCGCCAGAGACCCAGGTTCGATCCTGACCACGGCTGCTTGTCTGTACGGAGTTTGAAAACCCGGCGTGGGTTTTCTCCGAGATCTTTGTCTTCTTCCCACACTCAAAAGACATACAGGTTTGTACGTTAATTGGCTTGGTATGGATGTAAATTGTCCCTCGTGTATGTAGGGTGGTGTTAGTGTGCGGGGATCGCTGGTGGGCCGAAGGGCCTGTTCCGCGCTGTATCTCTAAACTAAACTAATTCTTCCCTACAACCTCTTCATCCCCGCTGTGACCTTCCTTCCTTCTTCTTTCTTTCTTTCTTCCTCTTTTACTTTCTGTCTTTCTTTTTCCGTTTCTCCCCCATTCGTTTTTCTCTCTTTTCTCTTTCCTTTTTCTCTTTTCCCATTTTCCTTTCTCCCCCTCTTTCTCTTTTATTCTCTCCCTCTCTCTTCATTTCACTTATTTCTCACCTCTTTCTCTCCTCCTCTCTTTCATCTTTCCTCTCTGTCTCGCTCTCTTTCTTACTCTCGCTCTCTCTCTCTCTCTCTCTCTCTCTATCTCCACTCTCTCTTCACTCTCCACTCTTTGCATTTCTCACTCTCTCCCCTTCCCCCCTCTCTCCCTCTCTGCCTCTTTCCTTCTCTCCCCCTCTCTCTCCCTCTCTCCCTCTCTCTCTCCCTCTCTCTCTCTCTCTCTCCCTCTCTTAGTGGTGTGTTAGTGTGCGGGGATCGCTGGTCAGAGCGGACTGGGTGGGCCGAAGGGCCTGTTTCCGCGCTATAACTCCAAAACTAAAAACACTTTTTTAAAAGTCCACGCTGACCATTCATCACCCGTTCACACTAGTTCTGCATTGTCCCACTATCTCCTCCACACCCTACACACAAGGGGCAAATCACGGCATGATTGTTTTCACGTATAGTCTATTCACTGACGAGTTAGCACGCAACAAAAAATCTTTTCACTGCACCTCGGTACACGTGAGAATACTGTGAAAGATACATCTTCTAGATGCGCTGGGACACATCCTCACTGATGTGATCTGGGGTCATCGGGTGTTTCGGGTCTCACAACATCAGACACCCTCGCCCAGGCGATCCAGCCATGGTTGATCAGGCCCCGACTTGCGTCCCAGCAACAACCGCCCACGGATCAGCCATCTTAGTAACCACTCTGCAGGGGTTGGGAGACTCTAGTGCATGGAGGGACTGGGCTCTGTGGGGTGAGTCCAGGCCGGGCTCCTCCTGCGTCTCACCAGCTAACCTAAGCACTAAACTAAGCACTTTCACACACTAGGGGCAATTTACAGATGCTTCTTAACCTACAAGCCTGACAGAGGGCAACCTTTTCTCACAGAGGCTGGTTGCAACATAGATAACAGAGGAGGTAGTTGAGGCAGGTTTATATCAACATTTCAAAGATTTATTTGGACGGGTGCATGGATAGGAAAAGTTTGGAGAGATATGGGCCAAACGTGGGCAGGTGGGACTAGTGTAGATGGAGCATCTTGGTCAGCATGGGCAGGTTGGGCTGAAGGGCCTGTTTCTATGCTGTGTGATTCTACGTCTCAATCCCACCCACCAATTCCCACCTCTCTTCCTCAGCATTAATTCAAAGCCCATCCCACAAATCGTGTGACATGGTGGCGCAGCGGTAGAGTTGCTGCCTCACAGCGCCAGAGTCCCGGGTTCGATCCCGGCTACGGGTGCTGTCTGTACGGAGTTTGTACGTTCTCCCCGTGACCTGCGTGGGTTTTTTCTCCGGGTGCTCCGGTTTCCTCCCACACTCCAAAGACGTACAGGTTTGGAGGTTAATTGGCTTTGATAAAATTGTAAATTGTCCCTAGTGTGTGTGTGTGGGATAGTGCTAGTGTACGGGGTGATCACTGGTCGGCACGGACTCGGTGGGCCGAAGGGCCTGTTTCCGCATTGTATCTCTAAACTGAACTAACCTAAACTAACAGAGCCACAAGCCCATGTCAGCCATCTTTGTAGTCTTCTGGGAGTGGAAACAAATTTGTGGCACTCCATGACAAAGGACATCTTTTAGTTTAGTTTAAAGATACAGCGCAGAAACAGACCCTTCGACCCACCGAGTCCGCGCCGACCAGCGATCCCCACACATGAAAACTATCCTACACACACACACTAGGGACTATTTACATTTTACACCAAGCCAAGTAATCTACAAACCTGCACGTCTTTGGAGTGTGGGAGGAAATCGGAGATCTAGGAAAAAACCCCCGCAGGTCACGGGGAGAACGTACAAACTCCGTACAGACAGCAGGATTGAACCTGGGGTCTCTGGCGCTGTGAGGCAGCAACTCTACCGCTGCGCCACCGTGCCGCCCCATTGCTACACCTTCATTTTTTTTCTCATTATTTGTCACTTCTTGTCCACTTTCACGCCACTTAGGGGTTTATTTTTGTCTCTGTCACGTAACGAGGGTTATAATGAGAGCTGGATTCGGAGTCAGGTGCCAGATTCCAATTTTTTTTTTAAGTGGATATAAATAGTTGAATGAGCTACTGGTTTGGATAAGTGTTGAGATGTGTTTGTGGGGCATAGTGAGTTCGTTTTAGAAATCTATCTACTACGCTGGGTTAGTACCGCAGTTAGTCGAGGACACAACTTTAGGGTTAAAGTCAAGGGGTCAGAATGGACAAGTTGGGCCGAAGGGCCTGTATAACTCTATGACTTTCCTAACTCTGACATGAGGTTCTCTGACATGTATTTTTCAAGCTTATCTCTGCTGCCCTGTTTGGACAAGAGGATAACATTGGCTATCACACAGTAACCAAAAATCTGTAGCCTCCTTTTGCTCTGGTATTTTACTTAATTCACATGTTTAGTCGATAATGTTTTATTATTAATGTTTAATGTTTTATGAGTCATTCCTTATGGGGCTGTCCCACTGTACGAGCTAATTCAAGAGTTCTCCCGAGTTTCCCCTGATTTGAACTCGGAGAATTAAGGTAATGGCCGCTCGTCGGTACTCGGGGCTCTCGTGGACATTTTTCAACATGTTGAAAAATCTTCACGAGTCTTCCCGAGCTTACCGCGTTTCCCGAGTACCTGCCGTTAGCGTTACAGGCCCTTTAGAGAATTCAATGTTCATACCAGTGGGGTGTAAGCTGCCCAAATGAAAAGCAAGATGCTGCTCCTCTAGTTTGTGTGTGGGCCTCACTCCAGCAATGGAGGAGGCCCAGGACAGAAAAGTGTAGGAAGGAACTGCAGATGTCAGTTTACACCGAAGATAGATAGAAAATACTATAAGAGACGTCTCGAGCTCCGACATACCCGCTACGTACATTCTACGTGCTTACCACGAGTTTTATTTTTTTTTAACTCGGGAGAGCTCTTGAGTTACCTCGTACAGACTTTTACTGTCACTGTATGTCGTTGTCACTTGCGGGTGGAGCACCAAGGCAAATTCCTTGTATGTGAATACTTGGCCAAAAACGTATTCATTCATTCATTCACTAATTACAGTCTTTTGAAACCTCACCCATGGCTAAGGAGGCTAGAGAAATCTTCGTCACAGCCTTAGCAAGCTCCACCATGCTTCCCTGAGCATAGATCACATGCCGGGCCTGGGGATTTATCCACCATAATCTGCACCTTGATGAAATTCCCAGAGAACTGAACACAACTGAACACGAGAACTGAACTCCCCCGCAGCTGAACACAACCAGAGGAAACATAGGAACATAGAAAATAGGTGCAGGAGTAGGCCATTCAGCCCTTCGAGCTAGCACCGCCATTCAATACGATCATGGCTGATCATCCAGAATAATAATAATAATAATAGATTTTATTTATATAGCGCTTTTCAGGACTCAAATTCGCTTAAATCAGTACCCCGTTCCTGCCTTCTCCCCAAATCCTTTGATTCCATTAGCCCTAAGAGCTAAATCTAACTCTCTCTTGAAAGCATCCAGTGAATTGGCCTCCACTGCCTTCTGTGGCAGAGAATTCCACAGATTCACAACTCTCTGGGTGAAAATGTTTTTCCTCATCTCAGTCCTAGATGGCCTGCCCCTTTATGTCTGTATGTCTGTACAAACCTGCACGTCTTTGGAGTGTGGGAGGAAACCGGAGCACCCGGAGAAAACCCACGCAGGTCACGGGGAGAACGTGCAAACACCATACAGACAGCACCTGTAGTCGGGTCTCTGGCGCTGTAAGACAGCAACTCTATCACTGCTCCATCGTGCTGCCTGTCTAGACACTAATCCTAAAGGGTATTTTGTTGGTTCGCATGCTTGATCAATGGTGTTTTATCATTAATGTTTTATTATTATTAATGTTTAGTGTTTTCTGAGTCATTCGTAACTGTCACTGTATTGTCATGTTGTTACTTGTGGGCGGAGCACCAAGGCAAATTCCTTGTATGTGAATACTTGGCCAATATACTTACTTACTTACTGACATAAAGTTAACACCTAGCACAGCTCCTGACACCAACCCTAACCTAAACTGGGGAGACGGCCACAAAGGGAGAAGGTAAAACAAAAGTGGAATGGACAGCATGGTGGCGCGGCGTTTGAGTTGCTGCCTCACAGCACCAGAGACCCGGGTTTGATCCTGACTACGGGTGCTGCCTGTACAGAGTTTGTACGTTCACCCTGTGACCTGCGTGGGTTTTCTCCTGGATCTCTGGTTTCCCCCCACACACCAAAGACGTGCAGGTTTGTAGGTTAATTGGCTTGGTATAAATGTAAATTGTCCCTAGTGTGTGTAGGATGGTGTTAGTGTGCGGGGATCGCTGGTCAGCGCGGTGTCGGTGGGCCGAAGGGCCTGTTTCGGCGCTGTATCTCTGAACTAAATAAGGGATCAGAGTCTGTATGTATCTCCAACGCTAAGAGGCAAAGGTGGTAATTCTTGGGAAGCCCGGTGAACGCGAGATTTTGTACATTTGACCAGAGGATGGAGGGAAGTGTGTGAGGTGCAGGGAATAGTTATTGAACAAGTCAATGGAGCTAAAAGGGAATGCAGTAGAAAACTTTAAAAATAAATTGGGATCAAGAAATGCAAACACTTTGGCAATCTTAGGATCAAGAAATGAAACCACTTATGATTCAGGAGTATCATGGTACCGTTGATAAATATATTGGAAGCAAAAATGGTAAGTTATGCGAGGAGGCATGGGATACTAAATTAATACTTCTCATCAGTATTCACTGGGGAGAATGGACACTGGAGAGTTCAGGGAAGATTTATCCATCTACACCTCGCGCTGCCTCGGCAAGGCCAGCAGCATCATCAAGGACGAGTCGCACCCCGGCCACTCCCTCTTCTCCCCTCTCCCATCAGGCAAGAGGTACAGAAATGTGAAAACGCACACCTCCAGATACAGGGACAGTTTCTTCCCAGCTGTTATCAGGCAACTGAATCATCCTACCACAACCAGAGAGCAGTGCTGAACTACTATCTACCTCATTGGAGACCCTCAGACTATCTTTGATCGGATTTTGCTGGCTTTACCTTGCACTAAACGTTATTCCCTTATCATGTATCTGTACACTGTAAACGGCTCGATTGTAATCATGTATTGTCTTTCTGCTGACTGGTTAGCACGCAACAAAACCTTTTCACTGTACCTCGGTACACGTGACAATAAACTAAGTAACTAACTAAGAGTTTGAGTTTAGTTATTGTTTTATTACCGAGGTACAGTGATAAGCTTTGTTTGCCTTTTTTATAATTTTGCTGAGTTTGCTAATATTCTGGGACGAGGAGGTGTAAAATGTGTAGGAAGGAACCGAAGATAGGCACAAAATGCTGGAGTAACTCAGCGGGACAGGCAGCATCTCTGGAGAGAAGGAATGGGTGACGTTTCAGGTTGAGGCCCTTCTTCAGACTCCAGACCGTTCTTCGGACAACCTGAAGAAGGGTCTCGACCCGAAACATTACCCATCCCTTCTCTCCAGAGATGCTGCCTGTCCCGCTGAGTTACTCCACCATTTTGTGCCTATCTTCGGGGATGGTATACATATTGTGTCGTTGCTGCGTTTATAGGTGTGATGTGCAAACCCACGTCCCTCTCCTCGACCACCTATCGTTGTTCCCCGGGGTGGGTGGGAGCTTCCCGCAGCCGACCTCGAGGGAGCGGCCGGCCAGATCCCGGTTCCCTCTCCTCTCCTCCGGCCTCACTCCTCGCTCCTCACGTCCGTCTTCACCGGATGTGTTCAACAGAGAGCTAGATATAGCTCTTGGGGGTAACAAAATCAAGGGATATGGGGAGGAAGCAGGAACGGGGTACTGATTTTGGATGATCAGCCATGATCGTATTGAATGGCGGTGCTGGCTCGAAGGGCCGAATGGGCCATTCAATAAGATCATGGCTGATCATCCAAAATCAGTACCCCGTTCCTGCTTTCTAATGCACCTATTTTCTATGTTTCAATGGTTTAAGATTAATTGGCTTCAGTAAAAATTGTAAATCGTCCCAAGTGTGTGTAGGAATAGAGCTAGTATACGGGGTCTCAGCGGGCCGAAGGGCCTGTTTCCATGATGTATCTCTAAACTAGACTAAACTATAACAAAACTAAATTCGGGATGAGTGCTATTTCCCCCACCTCTATCCCAACTCCCCTTCTTGCATCCCACCCCTGGATCCTTTGAATCATTCCACTGGGTATTCGCTTGGAAACTTCACTGCTGGGGTGAGCTGGAATTTTATTGGGATGCCAACACCATGTACAGGGTACATAAAAATGCTGGAGAAAATCAGCGGGTGCAGCAGCATCTATGGAGCGAAGGAAATAGGCAACGTTTCGAGCCGAAACCCTTCTTCAGACTGATAGGTGGTGGGGAGAAGAAAGGAAAAAGGAAAAAGGTGGAGGAGGAGCCTGAGGGCTGGGGGAGGGGAGGAGACAACCAGAGGGCTGATGAAGGGGAGGGGACAGCAAGGGCTAGCAGAATTGGGAGAATTCAATGTTCAAGCCCCCAGGATGTAGACTGCCCAAGCGGAATATGAGGTGCATTTCCTCCAATTTACGGTGTTGCTCGCTGTGGCCATGGAGGAGACCCAGGACAGAGAGGTCAGATACGGAATGGGAGGGGGAGTTGAAGTGCTGAGCCACCGGGAGGTCAAGTTGGTTATTGCGGACCGACCGGAGGTGTTCGGCGAAACGATCGCCAAGCCTCCGCTTGGTCTCACCGATGTAGATCAGCTGAACATTGAATTCTCCCAATTCTGCTAGCCCTTGCTGTCCCCTCCCCTTCATCAGCCCTCTGGTTGTCTGCTCCCCTCCCCCAGCCCTCAGGCTCCTCCTCCGCCTTTTTCCTTTTTTCCTTTCTTCTCCTCACCCCCTATCAGTCTGAAGAAGGGTTTCGGCCCGAAACGTTGCCTATTTCCTTCGCTCCATAGATGCTGCTGCACCCGCTGAGTTTCTCCAGCATTTTTATGTACCTTCGATTTTCCAGCATCTGCAGTTCCTTCTTTAACACCATGTACAGGGTCTTGGTGAGACCACACCTGGAGTATTGCGTACAGTTTTGGTCTCCTAATCTGAGGAAAGACATTCTTGATATAGAGGGAGTACAGAGAAGGTTCACCAGACTGATTCCTGGGATGGCAGGACTTTCATATGAAGAAAGACTGGATAGACTCGGCTTGTACACGCTAGAATTTAGAAGATTGAGGGGGGATCTTATAGAAACTTACAAAATTCTTAGGGGGTTGGACAGGCTAGATGCAGGAAGATTGTTCCCGATGTTGGGGAAGTCCAGAACTAGGGGTCACAGTTTAAGGATAAGAGGCAAGTCTTTTAGGACCGAGATGAGAAAATCATTTTTTACACAGAGAGTGGTGAATCTGTGGAATTCTCTGCCACAGAAGGTAGTTGAGGCCAGTTCATTGGCTATATTTAAGAGGGAGTTAGATGTGGCCCTTGTGGCTAAAGGGATCAGGGGGTATGGAGAGAAGGCAGGTACAGGCTACTGAGTTGGATGATCAGCCATGATCATATCGAATGGCGGTGCAGGCTCGAAGGGCCGAATGGCCTACTCCTGCACCTATTTTCTATGTTTCTATGTTACCTCCCTTCCCAATCCATGAAGGACGGAAACGTGGGAGTATGGATGGTGGAAGTTAGTGACAAATCCATCTCTTTAGTCTTTAGCGGTACAGCACGGAAGCAGGCCCTTCGGCCCACCGAGTCCACGCCGACCAGCAATCACCGCTCACTAATACGATACCGTACGGAACGATACGATATAACTTTATTTATCCCAGGAGGGAAATTGATCTGCCAACAGTCATAAAAACACAAGAAATATGAAACATGAAATTAAAGTGACGAGTGGAAAGGATTGGGGATGTGCAAAGATTGGGGGGGAGGGGGGTCAGACTACCCCAAGACAGAAGGGGGAGGAGTTGTACAGTTAGATAGCTACTGGGAGGAAGGATCTCCTGTGGCGTTCTGTCCTACTGTCCCATACCCACTAGGAACAATTTACAGTTTTTTTATCAAAGCCAATTAACCTACAAACCTGCACGTCTTTGGAGCGCGGGAGGGAACCCGAGCACCCGGAGAAAACCCACGCAGGTCACGGGGAGAACATGCAAACTCCGTAAAGACAGCACCCATAGTCAGGATCGAACCCGGGTCTCTGGCGCTGTGAGGCAGCAACTCTACCGCCGCGCCACCGTGGCGCCCCCTGAAGGCCGGAGTATGAAGTGTTAATCTTGCTCATAAAACAGACTGCGGTTTTCATCTTTAGAATGACCTCTCCACAAAAACTGTGAGACTTCACACCTTGACAGGATAATGAGTTATTCTCATCTGTCAGCCCGCTAGGATCACTTGCTATTATTAAGAATTTTAACCGAAACATGACAAATTTATCATCGTCTAAGTCTAAGATGTCAGATCATAAATTTATTTTAAAACTTGATAATGAAGACCTACGGTGCGATATTGTGTTTAAACTTAGTCTCTTTTGTCTTCTTAAACTTCTTTACTCAAAGGGCGGTGAATCTGTGGAATACATTGGGATGGATTGGGGGGAGTCTAGGACCTGTCCCACTTACGTGTCCTTGTACGCAAATTACGCGGCCTCGTCGTTGCGTTGAGGCGCACGGGCATCGTGTGGCCACGCGGGGCCGGTCCCACTGAGAAGCGCGGAGGGGTATGGAGTTGTGCGCGACATCGCGCGGCGCTCCGAAATTTTGTAGCGAACGAAATCTTCGCGCGCCACCGGCCTGTCGCGTAACTGACGGCCAAAGTGGGACAGGCACGATGCAACGTCTCACCTCCAACAGCAGCAGAAGCAGGCAAACGAAGCAGGGAGAGATAGAACAGCTATGATTGAATGGCAGAGTAGACGTGAGGGGCCGAATGGCCTCATTCTCCTCCTCGAACTTATGAACTCATGAGCTTCCATCTGTAATCCAATCCCTCTCTACTCCTGCCTGTGATCAGGTAAAATGCCCGATAGTTCCAGTTGCAAACTGTTGAAGACTCTACACCTTTATGAAGCAAGATAGGTTGACATATGATGAGCGTTTGATGGCGCTGGGCCTGTACTTGCTGGAGTTTAGAAAGATGAGGAGGGACTAAATAGTGAAAGGCTTGGATAGAGTGGATGTGGAGAGGATGTTTCCACTAGTGGGAGAGTCTAGGACCAGAGGTCACAGCCTCAGAATTAAAGGATGTTTTTTTAGGAAGGAGATGAGGAGGATTTTCTTTAGTCAGAGGGTGGTGAATCTGTGGAATTCTTTGCCACAGAAGGCTGAAGAGTCCATCATAGTGTATTTTTAAGGTGGGGATTGACAGTGTGGGTGTCAAGGGTTATGTGGGGAAAGGCAGGAGAATGGCGTTGAGGGAAAGATAGATTTTTAGTTTAGTTTAGAGATACCGCTTGGAAACAGGCCCTTCGGCCCATCAAGTCCGCACCGACCAGCGATCCCCGCACACTAACACTATCCTACACACACATGGGACAATTTACATTTATCCCAAGCCAATTAACCTCCAAACATCTTTGGAGTGTGGGAGGAAACTGAAGATTTCGGAGAAAACCCATGCAGTCACAGGGAGAACGTACAAACTCCGTACAGACAGCACCCGTAGTCAATGATGGAGCCCGGGTCTCTGGCACTGTGAGGCAGCAACTCTACCGCTGCGCCACCGTGCTGCCCCAGTCAGACATGTCAGACATGACTGAATGGCTGCATAGACTAGATGGGCCGAATGGCTTAATTCTGCTCCTATAACCTATGAACGTATGAAGACCTGGACAGCATTTGGTAAAATGGAGACACAAGGAACTGCAGATACTAGTGTACAAAAAAAGTCACAAAGTACTGGAGTAACTCAAGGTCCGGTAGCATCTCTGGAGACCATGGATAGGTAATGTTTTTCAAACTGGGTATTTTCCCATTGGCAGATGTTTCGATTATCTGCAAATAAAATATCCCCTCAGCTGTATCCACCTATCACTCCCATCCCCATCTCTCCTTCCATCTTTCTTCTCCCCTCTGCTACAGTCAAGGGCCTGTCCCACTTGGGGGTCATTTGCGCGCCATTTTAGCGACATCCAGAAATGTGGTCGTCGCGTTGTGACGCACGGGTAGCGTGGGACGGGCGCATGGAGAGGCGTGGAGGAGCGTGGAGTTGCGCGCAGTATCTCATGGCGCTCCAGGATTTCGTGCTGCACGAAAATCCTCGCGCGCCGCCTGTGAGACGTATCGCGTACGCACGCTGACGCATTGGGTACGCACGCTGACGCATTGGGTGCGCACGCTGACGCATTGGGTACGCACGCTGACGCATTGGGTACGCACGCTGACGCATTGGGTACGCACGCTGACGCATTGGGTGCGCACGCTGACGCATTGGGTGCGCACGCTGACGCATTGGCGTCGCACGCTGGCGTCCCGACGTCTCACGTGTATCGCTTGGTGACACATAATTACGTCACCGTGCGTGACCATGTGTCGCTGCGCACCGCAGGGTATTCTAATGACATCACGCGCGCCAGACGGCAAGATGACGCGTGATTTGCGCGCGACGTCGTGCGTAACGACACGTCGACCTATTTTACATATGACGTGTAAATGAGGCGCAAATGACGGCCAAGTGGGACAGGCCCTTCAGTCTCAGCCCAAAGTTCACAAGTTATAGGAGTTGAATTAAGCCATTCGGCCCATCGAGTCTACCCCGCCATTCACTCATGGCTGATCTCTGCCTCCTAATCCCATGTGTAACCCGGGTCGCTGGTGCTGTGGGGCAGCAGCTCTACCACTGCGCCAGCGTACCGCCCCAAGTACATTCTCTCTCCAGCTATGGTAGTCCTCGCATTAACCGCACAGCATCCCATCAGTAACATGTCAAAGCAATTGCATCTACTTCCAGAACATCACACAATATGTACAGTGCAGACACAGGCTGCAGTTTAGACAGCACACTGCATTCCTAAAGTCTTGTACAACTCGAACCATCGGACTATCTTTAATAGACAACAGATGTAGGAGTAGGCCAGTCAGCCCCTCAAGCCAGCACCGCCATTCAATGTGATCAAGGCTGATCTTCCCCAATCAGTACCCCGTTCCTGCCTTCTCCCCATATCCCCTACCTTTAAGAGCCCTATCCAGCTCTCTCTTAAAAGTATCCAGAGAACCGGCCTCCACCACCTTCTGTGGCAGAGAATTCCACAGACTCACAACTCTCTGTGTGAAAAAGTGTTTCCTCGTCTCCGTTCTAAATGGCCGACCCTTTATTCTTAAACTGTTGCCCTTGATTCTGGACTCCCCCAACGTCGGGAACATTCAGAGTTTACCTTGCACTAAACGTTATTCCCTTTATCCTGTATCCGTACACTGTAGACGGCTCGATTGTAATCATGTATCGTCTTTCTGCTGACTGGTTAGCGAGCAACAAAAAGCCTCTCAGTGTACCACGCGGTACACATGACAACAAGCTTTCCTTTTTTCTAAATAGATGTGCAAGGAACATTTCACAAGTCTCGACCCTTGGCCTGCTTCACCAGCTGTTGTGTCTCTTAGTTCCAGTCTCACTGCTGTGCAGACAGCCAAGGACACTTAAGCTAGTCATTGAGGGACTGCTGGAGAAGACAGTTTCTCCTGCGGCTCCAACAAGACTGTGTTTAGAAACATAGACAATAGGTGCAGGAGTGGGCCATTCGGCCATTCAATATGATCATGGCTGATCATCCAAAATCAGTACCCCGTTCCTGCCTTCAAGATTCAAGAGAGTTTATTGTCATATGTCCCAGATAGGACAATGACATTCTCCCCATATCCAACGATTCCGTTAGCCCCAAGAGCTAAATCTAACTCTCTCTTGAAAACATCCAGTGAATTGGCCTCCATTGCCTTCTGTGGCAAAGAATTCCACAGATTCACAACTCTCTGGGTGAAAAGGTTTTTCCTCATCTCAGTCCTAAATGGCCTCCCCCTTATTCTTAAACTGTGACCACTGGTTCTGGACTCCCCCCAACATCGGGAACATTTTTCCTACATCTAGCCTATCCAATCCCTTCAGAATTGTATATTCTATAAGATGCCCTCTCATCCTTCTAAATTCCAGTGAATACAAGCCCTGTTGATCCATTCTTTCATCATTAGTGGACTTCCCACTCCAAGACCAGGAGCTTTCAGAGAAGTTATATGTAGAAAGACAATTTACAGCATGGAAGTGGCACGGTGGCGCAGCGGTAGAGTTGCTGCCTTACAGCACTTGCAGCTCCGGAGACCCAGGTTCAATCCTGACTACGGGTGCTGTCTGTACGGAGTTTGTACGTTCTCCCCGTGACCGCGTGGGGTTTTCTCCGAGATCTTCCGTTTCCTCCCACACTCCAAAGACGTACAGGTTTGTAGGTTAATTGGCTTGGTGTATGTGTACATTGTCCCTAGTGTGTGTAGGATAGTGTTAATGTGCGGGGATCGCTGGTCAGTGTAGACTCGGTGGGCCGAAGGGCCTGTTTCCATGCTGTATCTCTAAACTCTAAACTAAAAATACTGAACTATGGTCAGCACAATCCTCTCCATGATGTAGTTTAGTTGGGGGTTTTTGAAGTTCAAAGTTCGATTCCCCCCATCCCTCCCCCACAAGCTTATTCCTCTGGCCACATTTCAGAGCCAAATGGTGTTGGTCCTCCAAGTGACCCCCAAGAGCTTTCCTGCTTGAAGACTTGTACAGAGGAGCGCCGTTAAACCCCTGCGATGCAGTTGCAGCTGCTTTCCGCACGGCTGGTTGCACTAAACGTCATACAGATGTGAGGCCTCACGACTAGAATTCTGAATTTAGAATTCGTCCTAAACTAAACTAATGTACGGGGTGATCGCTGGTCGGAACGGACTCGGTGGGCCGAAGGGCCTGTGTCCTTGCTGTACCTCTAAACTCATGCAGATGTGGGACTCAACAACTAGAGAGCACGAACATAGAAAACAGGTGCAGCAGTAGGCCATTCGGCCCTTCGGGCCAGCACCGCCATTCAATATGATCATGGCTGATCATCCAGAACCAGTACCCCGTTCCTGCTTTTTCTCCATATCCCTTGATTCCGTTAGCCCGAAGAGCTAAATCTAACGTCTAACTAATATCGAACTAATATCAAATGTCAGCAAAAAAGCTAGCGTTGAAATTTAAGGTGGCGCAGCGGTAGAGTTGCTGCCTTACAGCGCTTGCAGCGCCGGTGACCCGGGTTCGATCCCGACTACGGGTGCTGTCTGTACGGAGTTTGTACGCTCTCCCCGTGACCGCGTTTGTTTTTCTCCGAGATCTTTGGTTTCCTCCCACACTCCAAAGACGTACAGGTTTGTAGGTTAATTGGCTTGGTGTAAATGTAAATTGTCCCTAGTGTGTGTAGGATAGTGTTAGTGTGCGGGGATCGCTGGTTGGCGCGGACCCAGTGGGCCGAAGGGCCTGTGTCCGTCCTGTAAGGGGTAAGCCATTTAGAACGGAGACGAGGAAACACTTTTTCTCACAGAGAGTGGTGAGTCTGTGGAATTCTCTGCCTCAGAGGGCGGTGGAGGCAGGTTCTCTGGATGCTTTCAAGAGAGAGCTAGATAGGGCTCTTAAAGATAGCGGAGTCAGGGGATATGGGGAGAAGGCAGGAACGGGGTACTGATTGGGGATGATCAGCCATGATCACATTGAATGGCGGTACTGGCTCGAAGCGCCGAATGGCCTACTCCTGCACCTGTTGTCTATTGTCTATTGTCTATTATCTCTAAAGCCTATTGAAAGTGTTATAGAATGGATAGTTCATCATCGTACACCATGCCAGATACATATTCCATATGAAGGCTCGTCTGGCTCTGGGTCTCTGCTCCTCAGGAGTGGGGTCAAGAAAATAAAGTAATCACCGGTGTGTGCCATCCCGGTTTAACCGGTCCCGGCAAAACCGACCGTCCGCAACTTACCCAAAGCCGTTCCCATAACACCAGCACATTACTCGATGGTACTGATGGTACTGACCCTTACACACGTTCATGTTCATAAGTGATAGGAGCAGAATTAGGCCATTCGGCCCATCAAGTCTACTCCAGCATTCAATCATGGCTGATCTATCTCTCCCTCCGAACCCCATTCTCCTGCCTTCTCCACATAACCCCTGACACCCGCACTAATCAAGAATCTATCTATCTCTGCCAAAATATCTGTTGACTTGGCCTCCACAGCCTTCTGTGGCAAAGAATTCCACAGATTCACCACCCTCCGACTAATGAAATTCCTCCTCATCTCCTTCCTAAAGGAATGTCCTTTAATTCTGAAGCCGTGCCCTGTGGTACTGTACTCTCCCACTACTGGAAACAATCTCCCCATATCCACTCTATCCAAGCCTTTCACTATTCTGTAAATTTCAATGAGGTCCCCCCTCATTCTTCTAAACTCCAGCGAGGCCCAGTGCCGTCAAACGCTCATAGAAACATAGAAAATAGGTGCAGGAGTAGGCCATTCGGCCCTTCGAGCCTGCACTGCCATTCAATATGATCATGGCTGATCAGCCAACTCAGTATCCTGTACCTGCCTTCTCTCCATACCCCCTGATCCCTTTAGCCACAAGGGCCACATCTAACTCCCTCTTAAATATAGCCAATGAACTGGCCTCAACTACCTTCTGTGGCAGAGAATTCCACAGATTCACCTCTCTCTGTGTGAAAAATGTTTTTCTCATCTCGGTCCTAAAAGACTTCCCCCTTATCCTTAAACTGTGACCCCTTGTTCTGGACTTCCCCAACATCGGGAACAATCTTCCTGCATCTAGCCTGTCCAATCCCTTAAGAATTTTGAAAGTTTCTATAAGATCCCCCCTCAATCTTCTAAATCCTCGCGAGTACAAGCCGAGTCTATCCAGTCTTTCTTCATATTAAAGTCCTGCCATCCCAGGAATCAGTCTGGTGAACCTTCTCTGTGCTCCCTCTATGGCAAGAATGTCTTTCCTCATCTTATGTTAGCCCACACATTCCTGGGATCATTCTCGTAAACCTCCTCTGGACCCTCTCCAGAGGAAGCACATCCTTCCTAGGATACGGGGCCCCAAAATCCCTCACAATATTCCTAAATGCGGCCTGCCCAGCGCCTTGTAGAGCCTCAGCATTACATCCATGACAGCATTTCCTCAAAGCATACACACACACACACCAGGCAAAGAATCACTGGCTTTCATGATGTGGAGAGGGGAGGGGGCTGGAGGGGATGTGGAAGGTTGATGCCTGGATAGTGTCCCGGCTTCATGAAACAGTAAGCCTTTTGTCCGATCCCAGTTCTGTGAATTGAAGTTAGTAGGTAATGGTTTTACCATCCTTCGAGCTGGCAGCTCCAAAATTCATGCCGCCTAACCCTTGCGAAAAGGTCGAGACATCTTTTGCTCTCGCCAGCCTCCCGCTCTCTCTCTGGAGTCAGTCGGAGCCCGGTAAAGTCAGTCCGCAATCTGTGGACGGCACGGTGGCGCAGCGGTAGAGACCCGGGTTCGATCCTGACTGCGGGTGCTGTCTGTACGGAGTTTGTTCATTCTCTCCGTGACCAGCGTGGGTTTTCCCCGCGTGCTCCGGTTCCCTCCAAAGATGTGCATGTTTGTAGGTTAATTGTAAATTGGCCCCGAGTGTGTAGGATAGTGTGGGTGTGCGGGGGGTCGCTGGTCGGCACGGACTCAGTGGGCCGAAGGGCCAGTTTCCGCGCTGAACTAAAATCTTTAAACTAAACTCTCCTGTTTAAGGTGGCCCAAACGCAATGGCACAAAGCTGAATTGGACCCACTGGTGACGATCAAAGCAGAGGCCTTTGCCACAGGTGTAGTGAAGGAGAGATTCGTTGAGGTTCTGGATGGGGAACTGCTAAATGTGGCTGGAAAGACAAACATAATGCTGGAGTAACTCAGCAGGTCGGGCAGCATCTCTGGACAAAGGGGAAAGTCAACATTCTGGATCGGAACCCTTCTTCAGATGGGATCTCTATCGCTCTCTCACTCTCTCACTCTCTCACTCTCTCAC
>CM075997.1:4515561-4553857 GCA_038087875.1 Malacoraja senta | reverse complement strand
GAAGAAAAGAAGATAGAAAGAAAAAGAGTAGAAAGTAAGGAGATTAAGGAGAATCGTTATTTATAATCTTGACCAACCTTCACCCAGTCCTGGCACAGTTAGCTTCTACGATTCTGTTGCACCATATGCTTCCAAAAAGTCGACAAATGGAGACCAACTCGTTAAGAATTGGTCTGATTTATCTATTAGGAGGAATCGCATTTCCTCAAGATGTGCAGTGTCCAACATGTTTGAAATCCACATTTTAAGCGTTGCTATGGGTGTATTTTTCCAAAATTTAAGTATATGTTTTTTTGCCGTTATTGGGGTTAAGTTTTTAGTTTCAGTTTAGTTTAGTATCTTTAGTTTAGAGATAGACAGGTACATGGATAGGACGGGTTTGGAGGGATATGGGTCAAGCGCAGGCAGGTGGGACTAGTGTAGCTGGGACATGTTGACCGGCATTGGCAAGTTGGGCCGAAGGACCTGTTTCCACGCAGTATGACTCTATACAGAGTGGAAACAGGCCCTTTGGCCCACTGAGTGTGCGCCGACCAGCGATCCCTGTACACTAGCACCATCCTACACACACGAGGGACAATTTACATATTTTTACCAAAGCCAATTAACCTACAAACTGCAGGGCTTCGGAGTGTGGGAGGAAACCGGAGCACTCGGGACAAACCCACGGGGTCACGCGGAGAATGTGCTAACGTGGGGTCTCTGGCCCTGCAAGCGCTGTAAGGCAGCAACTCCAGCGCTGCGCCACCGTGCTGCCAGAGTGTTCAAGAGCCTGATGGTTGCAGGAAAGAATCTGTTTTTGAACCTGGTGATCACGGTTTGCAGACTCTTGTACCTTCTTCCCGATGGTAGGAGTGAAAGAGGGTGGCGAGATTTGCGTGGGTCTTTAATGATGCCGGCAGCATTTTAAAGGCAGCGCCTACCATAGATCCTCTCGATGGTGGGGAGGTCAGTACCCGTGATGGACCGGGCAGTGTCCACCATGTTTGTAGTCTCCTTCATTCCTGCCTCCTCCCCATATCCCCCGACTCCGCTATTTTTAAGAGCCCTATTTAGCTCTCTCTGGATGCTTTCGAGAGAGAGATAGATAGGGCTCTTAAAAATAGCGGAGTCAGGGATATGGGAGGAGGCAGGAATGTGGTACTGATTGGGGATGATCAGCCATGATCACATTGAATGGCGGTGCTGGCTCAAAGGGTCAAATGGCCTACTCCTGCACCTATTGTCTATTGTCTATTGTTCCTGGGCGTTCGACTGGCCGAATGCAACCAGTCAGAGTGATTAGAGTTTTTAGAGACACAGCGTGGAAACAGGCCACACACACTAACTCTACCCAACACACACTGGGGACAATTTCACATTTACACCAAGCCAATTAACCTACAAACCTGTACGTCTTTGGAGTGTGGGAGGAAACCAAACATCTCTTAGAAAACCCACGCAGGTCACGGGGAGAAGGTGCAACTCCGTACAGACAGCACCCGTAGTCGTGATCGAACCCGGGTCTCTGGCGCTGTGAGGCAGCAACTCTAACGCTGCGACGCCGTGCTCTGTGTGGTTTCTGATAAGAAGTCCGGGATAAATGCTGTATGGATTTCACTTCAGGTCGGAAAAGCGCGGAGTCAACAATCTGGAGAAGCCCTGGCTACCTCTGAGAAAGACATCTTCAATACCAGGATGGTCTGTGGTGTGTGAGCCGTCAGAAGCCTATGTGATGTGGTTGACAGATTCGCCTAAGGGTCATGATTGATTCTCAGGGCAAGTTAAGCACTTGATTCACTGAAAACACCTGGAGTTTATACCGTTTGGCTGCTCAAAATATTTTATGGCCAATGAAGTGAGCTTTAAAGTATTAATGATATGGATTGACGCATTCTCAGTCACAGGGGATAATGCAGAGAATCTTTTGAACCCATTTAAAAAGATATATTTTGGCCGCAATTTATCCTGCAATTGAAATATAGAAACATAGAATATAGGTGCAGGAGGAGGCCATTTGGCCCTTCGAGCCAGCACCGCCATTTATTGTGATCATGGCTGATCGTCCACAATCAGTAACCCGTGCCTGCCTTCTCCCCATATCCCTTGATTCCACTAACCCCTAGAGCTCTATCTAACTCTCTTTTAAATTCATCCAGTGAATTGGCCTCCACTGCCCTCTGTGGCAGAGAATTCCACAAATTCACAACTCTGGGTGAAAAAGTTTTTTCTCATCTCAGTTTTAAATGGCCTCCCTTTTATTCTAAGACTGTGGCCCCTGGTTCTGGACTCACCCAACATTGGGAACATTTCCCTGCATCTAGCTTGTACAGTCCTTTTATAATTGTATACGTTTCTATAAGATGCCCTCTCATCCTTCTAAATTCCAGTGAATACAAGCCCAGTCTTTCCAATCTTTCCTCATATGACAGTCCCGCCATCCCGGGGATTAACCTCATGAACCTACGCTGTAATGCCTCAATCACAAGGATGTCCTTCCTCAAATTAGGGGACCAAAACTGCACACAATACTCTCGATGTGGTCTCACCAGGGCCCTGTACAACTGCAGAAGGACCTCTTTATTCCTATACTCAAATCCTCTCGTTATGAAGGCCAACATGCCATTAGCTTTCTTCACTGCCTGCTGTACCTGCATGTTTACTTTCAATGACTGGTGTACAAGGACACCCAGGTCTCGTTGCACTTCCCTTTTTCATAATCTGACACCATTGAGATAATAATCTGCCTCCTTGTTCGTGCTGCCAAAGTGGATAACTTCACATTTATCTACATTAAACTGCATCTGCCATGTATCTGCCCACTCACTCAACTTGTCCAAGTCACCCTGCAACCTCCTAGCATCCTCTTCGCAGTTCACGCTGCCACCCAGCTTTGTGTCATCTGCAAATTTGCGAGTGTTACTTTTAATCCCATCGTCTAAATCATTAATATATATTGTAAATAGTTCCGGTCTCAGCACTGAGCCTTGCGGCACTCCACTCGCCATTGCCTGCCATTCTGACAAGGACCCATTTATTCCTACCCTTTGTTTCCTGTCTGCCAACCAATTTTCTATCCATGTCAGTACCCTACCCCCAATACCATGTGCTCTAATTTTGCCCACTAATCTCCTGTGTGGGACCTTATCAAAGTCTTTCTGAAAGTCCAGATACACTACATCCACTGGCTCTCCTTCATCCATTTTACTTGTCACATCCGCAAAAAATTCCAGAAGATTAGTCAAGCAGGATTTCCCCTTCATAAATCCATGCTGACTTGGATCAATCATTTTACAGCTATCCAAATGCGCCATTATTACTTCTTTGATAATTGGATCCAGCATCTTCCCCACTACCGATGTCAGCCTAACTGGTCTATAATTCCCCGTTTTCTCTCTTGGTCCATTCTTGAAAAGTGGGATAACGTTAGCTACCAGGAACTGATCCTGAATCTATAGAACATTGGAAATAGTGGGATCGCTCCAAACCAGAGTCCAACAGTCATAGAGTGATACAGCATGGAAACAGGCCCTTCGGCCCACCTTGCCCACACCGCCCAACATGTCCCACACTAGTCCCACCTGCCTGCGCTAGATCCATATCACTCCAAACCTGACCTATTCATGTACCTGTCCAACTGTTTCTTAGTTGGGATAGTCCCTGCCTCAACTACCTCCTCTGGCAGCTTGTTCCATACACCCGCCAATAGCAAAAGTTATTGTATACAAATTCCGTTGAGACTTGAACGCATGGTCTTCAAACTTAGAGGCACTTCAACGAAACTAAACTAAACAAAAGTAAAAAATGACCCGCTGAGTTACCCCAGCAATTTTATGCTTTACTTAAAAATTGAAGTGACTCAGTACGTCAGGCAGCATCTGTGGAGGAAGATGGACTCAAAGAGCTGGGGTAACTCAGCGGGACAGGCAGCATCTCTGGAGAAAAGGAATAGGTGATGTTTCGGGTCATAAGGTCATCAGGAATAGGAGTAGAATTAGGCCATTCGGCCCATCAAGTCTATTCTGCCATTCAATCATGGCTGATCTATCTCTCCCTCCTAAAAGGGCCTGTCCCACTTTCACGACCTAATTCACGACCTTATTTATTCGTGGACATTTTTCATCAGGCTAGAAAAACGCCCGACCTACTTGATGCCACGAGTACCTACGACTAGCATCACGGCCTACCTACGACCTACCTACGACCTCGTGACGACCATGCTGCGAGTATGAGTCAAGGGCAAACTCGGCAGAGGTCGTGAATTAGGTCGTGGAAGTGGGACGGGCCCTTAACCCCATTCTCCTGCCTTCTCCCCATAACCCTGACGCCCGTACTAATCAAGAATCTATCTATCTCTCCCTTAAAAATATCCACTGACTTGGCCTCCACAGTCTTATGTGCCTTTAAAAATAGATTGGATGGGTATATGGACGGGAAAGGAATGGAGGGTTATGGTCTGAGTGCAGGTAGATGGGACTAGGGGGAAGTATTTTATTTTTAATTTAAAAAAAAATATTTAAAAAAAAATAAAAAAAAATAAAAAATTTAATGTTCGGCACGGACTTGAAGGGCCGAGATGGCCTGTTTCCGTGCTGTTATGGTTATATGGTTATATGGATATATGGTGGCAAAGAATTCCACAGATTCACCGCCTGCGAAGGGTCGGAACCCTTCTTCAGACTCGTTGCTCGTGTAATCCGGGTTGGGTCCGGACTGGGAGGTCCTGAACCCGGACTTGAAAGCCCGGAGGCACAAGATGGAGGCGCGGACAAGCACCGTGAAAACCCACGTGGCTGCGGTGGCGAGGACGTGGTAAAACGGGGTCGTAGAACTGGAGAGCAGGAGGAATCACTGAGAGGGGGAGCAACAAGAGAGGGAGTTGCAGAACTCCCGCTGGAGAGAAGAGCAGAACTTCTTCAAAGTAGAGGAAGGAACTGCTGCTTTGAACCGTAGATAGACACAAAATGTTGGAGTAACTCAGCGGGACAGGCAGCATCTCTGGAGAGAACGAATGGGTGACGTTTTGGGTCGAGACCCTTCCCAAGACTGAGAGTCGGGTTGGGACCCGAATCGTCACCCATCCCTTCTCTCCAGAGATGCTGCATGTTCCCCCTGAGTTACTCCAGCATTTTGTGTCTATCTTCTTCAAAGTAGACACACCTTGAGGAGCTTTCGCGGTGAAGCAGATGTAATGTGTGGGACGGAACTGCAGATGCCAGTTTAAGTTCAAACGTTACAGGAGCAGAATTAGGCCATTCAGCCCATCAAGTCTACTCCGCCATTCTATCATGGCTGATCATTCTTTCCCTCTCAACCCCGTTCTCCTGCCTTCTCCCCATAACCCCTGACACCCGAATATGTCAATCTCCGCCTTAAAAATATCCATTGACTTGGCCTCCACAGCCGTCTGTGGCAATGAATTCCACAGATTCACCACCCTCTAGCTAAATAAATTCCTTCTCATCTCCTTTTATTCTGAGGCTGTGGCCTCTGGTCCTGGACTCTCCCATTAATGGAGACATCTTTATACCAATTAGAGGCACAAAATGCTAGAGGAACTGGTGACACGGTGGTGCAGCGGTAGAGTTGCTGCCTCACAGCGCCAAAGACCCGGGTTCAATTCCAACTACGGGTGCTGTCTGTGCGGAGTTTGTACGTTCTCCCCGTGACATGTGTGGGTTTTTTCCCCAGGATCTACAATTTCCTCCCACACTTGAAAGACGTACAGGTTTGTAGGTTAATTGGCTCGGTACAAATGTAAATTGTCCCCAGTATGTGTCAGATAGTGTTAATGAGCTGGTCGGTGCGGACACGGTGGGCCGAAGGGCCTGTTTCCGCACTGTAATAAAACTCAACGGCTCAGGCAACATCTCTGGAGAAAATGGACAGGCAACGTTTTCGGGTCGCGACCCTTCTTAGACAATAGACAATAGGTGCAGGAGTAGGCCATTTGGCCCCTCGAGCCAGCACCGCCATTCAATGTGATCATGGCTGATCATCCCCAATCAGTACCCCGTTCCTGCCTTCTCCCCATATTACCCTGACTCCGCTATTTTAAAGAGCCCTGTCTAGCTCTCTCTTGAAAGCATCCAGAGAACCTGCCTCCACAGAGGCAGAGAATTCCACAGACTCACAACTCTCTGTGAGAAAAAGTGTTTCCTCATCTCCGTTCCAAATGGATTACCCCTTATTCTTAAACTGTGGCCCCTGGTTCTGGACTCCCCCAACATCAGGAACATGTTTCCTGCCTCTAGCGTGTCCAAACCCTTAATAATCTTATATGTTTCAATGAGATGCCCTCCCATTCTTCTAAACTCCAGAGTATACAAGCCCTGCTGCTCCATTCTTCAGATGGTATTAACACCCATAAACCTGGGCTGTAGTCTGGGGGGGGTCAGGAGCATGGGGCCTCATGGTGGCCCAGCGGTAGAGTCGCAGCCTTACAGCGCCAGAGACCCGGGTTCGATCCCGACTACGGGTGCTGTCTGTATGGAGCATGTACGTCCTCCACAGCTGTAGTTTGTCGTCAGGAGAATGGAAAGGGAATTCAGTGCTGGTGATTTTATTCTTGTCAAGGGGAGAATATCCAGGTTAGGCGTAGATAATAACACAAGGTAGGCAGGCTTTTCCATTCAAATCAATGGAATCATATATTCAAACACTTGAACACAACCCTCAGGTTCAGCTCAGCTCACGCAAGCAGCTGGATATGGATTGAAGTAACTGATGATGAGAAGGAACCAGTCAGGGAATAATTAAAAGTTTCTGCACCTCAATACAGAATCAATAGCTCTAAAGAGCGATTGTTCTGTGTGGAAACAAAAATGCTACTTCTCATTAGCGATAAAAATAGATTTTTGTGATTTCTCTTTCTCCTTAAAGATAATAATGAGGCCCCATCAGTTCAGTTTAGTTTAGTTTAGAGATACAGCGCGGAAACAGGCCCTTCGGCCCACCAGCGATCCCCACACATAACACTATCCTACACACACTAGGGACAATTTTACATTCATACCAAGGAAATTAACCCACATACCTGTACGTCTTTGGAGTGTGGGAGGAAACAGAAGATCTCGGAGAAAACCCACCCGTAGTCGGGTCGAGCCCGGGTCTCCGACGCTGCAAGTGCTGTAAGGCAGCAACTCTACCGCTGTAGCACCGAGACCACCCGCTATCTGGAACCTCTTCTTCTGTGTGACTGAGGGGCACCTTATTCTAACTCAGTGCACAAACCAACCTCCCTTCCATTGGCTCCATCTACACCTCACGTTCTCCCCGTTGGATTGCAACCTTGTCGTGGTCGGGGAGCTTGTGTGTCTCAGTGACCCCTAGAGCTATGCCAGCGGGAGGTTCGTCTCCTGTTAGGGTCTCCCATGCTGGACAGGTCGATGGGTAGAGGCGAGACGAAGAGCGATCCACTGGTCCTCCAGGTTGGAGGTTGAGCACAGGGCTAACAACCCTGTCTCGTAAAACAAATATGTTACAGAAACAGCAAGTGAAGGAATCAACACTACTGAGTGGAGGACCTTCATTGCTGCCCTACATGCCAGGAGGCAGAATAGGCAGTAAGTAAGTAAGTAACACCTCACACTGCCTCGGCCAGGCCATCAGCATAATCAAGGACGAGTCGCACCCCGGCCACTCCCTCTTCTCCCCTCTCCCATCGGACAAGAGGTACAGAAGTGTGAAAACGCACACCTCCAGATTCAGGGACAGTTTCTTCCCCGCTGTTATCAGGCAACTGAACCATCCTACCACAACCAGAGAGCAGTCCTGAACTACTATCTACCTCATCGGGGACCCTTGGACATTCTTTGATAGGACTTTACTGGCTTTACAATGCATTAAACAATATGCCTTTATGTACACCATAAATGGCTCGATTGTAGTCATGTATTGTCTTTCAGCTGGCTGGATAGCACACAACAAAAATCTTTTCACTGGACCTTGGTACAGGTAACAATAAACTAATCTGACCTGATTGACTGCACAGGACCCGATCGATCGATTCCTTGCGTACCATATCCCTCAGCAT
Organism: Malacoraja senta; assembly: GCA_038087875.1. Taxonomy (NCBI): domain Eukaryota; kingdom Metazoa; phylum Chordata; class Chondrichthyes; order Rajiformes; family Rajidae; genus Malacoraja; species Malacoraja senta. The sequence continues at coordinate 4,545,843 of CM075997.1, read as the reverse complement.
CTCTGTAACTCTCTCCTGCCCGACAGCCCACTAAGCTTTCTACTCTGCATTCCGGCCTTCCCTTTCCTGTCTCTCGACGTATTGGGGACGATCAGAAATGCTCCAAGTTCGGCCTAACAAAAGTCCAAACCGGAGGTGTGGTAGCGATTTTTTTTTCAGGAGAGTCGAAACCACGCGGTGTTGGAGTGACCGCGGATGAGAAGGGACCAGTCAGGGGACAATTGAAAGATTCTGCACCTCGATGCTTTCAAGAGAGAGCTAGATAGGGCTCTTGAAAATTAGCGGAGTCAAAGAATCAGACTTGTCTTAATGGACAAACAAGAACTTTTTATCAGAACATGGTCTCCATTTATTGACTATTTGAAGGGACAGACTGGTTCGGCACGAGAACCTGACTGAAACTCGAATTAAGGATTAGATGAAAAGTTATATTTTAAAATTTATGAATTTATCTCCAATGTTGTACTTTTAGTAATTTCATTCTTCTTTATCATGTTTTTCTTCCCTTCTTTCTTTTATTCTCTTATTTTCTACCTATATAAAAAAAATTAAAATATACTAGAAGCAGAGTTAATATCAATCGATAATATTAATAATGTAGGAATGATATAGATGAAATGTTTTCAATATGATATGTACCTGCCTCTAATACAAATATTATTTAATTTTTTTTTTTTAAATTAGGGGAGTCAGGGGATATGGGGAGAAGGCAGGAACGGGGTACTGATTGGGGATGATCAGCCATGATCACATTGAATGGCAGTGCTGGCTCGAAGGGCCAAATGGCCTACTCCTGCACCTACTGTCTATTGTCTATTGTCTATAATGCAGAATCAATAGCTCTAAAGAGCGATTGTTCTGTGTGGAAACAAAATGCTACTTCTCATTAGAGATAAAAAATCAATTTTTGCGACTGCTCTGAGCCTGGAACTCAGGTGAGGCGACGGCTCTGGCCCGCTGGTGGGCAGTGGAGGGGCGAAGGTCGGCGGAGTCGCTGGTGGAGGTCCGTGGGGGTCTGAAGAAGGGTCTCGACCGGGTGGCGCTGCGGTGGCAGCCTCGCCTACAGTCGGTCTGTCCTTTTCGACTTTTGTTTGTTATTTTTAGTGTGTTTTAAAAGTATGTTAAGTGTCTCTGGTTTGTTTTATGTAGGAGGTGGGGAAGGGGGTCGTGGGAAACCTTCTTTTCAATCTCTTACCTTGCTGGAGATGCGATTGTTTTCCGGATCATATCTCCGGTCGCTCTGCAGCCTAACATCGTGGAGCTGGAGGACTTGCTCGGGACTGACTTTGAGCCCCACCGCGGGGACGTGGACTTACCATCGGAGCCTGCGATCCCTTGCCTGGGATCGACGCTCCAACCGCAGCCTGCGGACTTTACCATCAAGGAGCTCGCAGTCTCGGGTAGAGACCAACGTCGAGAAGCTCCAAAAGCCACACGACGTTCGACTAGCCCCGACCCGGGGTAGAGCGCCTGGCGCAGGGAAGCTGAGATTCCCCCCCGATGCAGGAGCTTGATCGCCTCGACGAGGAAGGGCTGCCGCCGGCTACGGGAGTTAAGATCGTCCCGTCAACGGAAGGTTGGAAGTCCCCAACCGCTGGAGGACAAAGAAGGGAAAGATTGAACTTTTTTACGCCTTCCATCACAGTGAGGAATGTGGAGGAGTCACTGTGGTGGATGTTTATGTTAAAATGTGTTTTGTGTGTTCTGTTGCTTTTTATTGGTATGACTACGGCAAATGAAATTCCTCGTATGTTGCAAAACATACTTCGCTAATAATAAAATATTACTATAACGTCACCCATTCCTTCTCTCCAGAGATGCTGCCTGTCCCGCTGAGTTACTCCAGCATTTTGTGTCTATATAAAGTCCTCCGAAGCTGCATCATAACTTCCTAACTCTGACACTCATTGTACCTACCAATTAAGGCAAGAGTGCCAGGTACACAAAAATGCTGGAGAAACTCAGCGGGTGCAGCAGCATCTATGGAGCGAAGGAAATAGGCAACGTTTCGGGCCGAAACCCTTCTTCAGACTGATAGGGGGTGGGGAGAAGAAAGGAAAAAAGGAAAAAGGCGGAGGAGGAGCCTGAGGGCTGGGGGAGGGGAGGAGACAACCAGAGGGCTGATGAGGGGGAGGGGACAGCAAGGGCTAGCAGAGTTGGGAGAACTCAATGTTCAAGCCCCCAGGATGTAGACTGCCCAAGCGGAATATGAGGTGCATTTCCTCCAATTTACGGTGTTGCTCGCTGTGGCCATGGAGGAGACCCAGGACAGAGAGGTCAGATACGGAATGGGAGGGGGAGTTGAAGTGCTGAGCCACTGGGAGGTCAGGTTGGTTATTGCGGACCGACCGGAGGTGTTCGGCGAAACGATCGCCAAGCCTCCGCTTGGTCTCACCGATGTAGATCAGCTGGCATCTAGAGCAGCGGATGCAATAGATGAGGTTGGAGGAGATGCAGGTGAACCTCTGTCGCACCTGGAACGACTGCTTGGGTCCTTGAATGGAGTCGAGGGGGGAGGTGAAGGGACAAGTGTTGCATCTCGCAAGCGTTGCAACCGCAAGAGATGCAACGGCCGTTTAGATGGACACAAGATGCTGGGATAATTCAGCGGGTCAGGCAGCATCTCTGGAGAAAAGGAATAGGTGACGTTTCGGGTCGAGACCCTTCTTCAGACTGAGAGTCAGGGGAGTCTAGGGATATAGACGGGTAAGGTGTGAAAATGACAGATCAAAGCAGATGATGTTAAGGAAATGTCGAATGGTTCAGTTTGTTTTTAGTCAGAAACTAGAGGTTCAGAACAAATCTCCATGTTGGGGGAGTCCAGAACCAGGGGTCACAGTTTAAGAATAAGGGGTCGGCCATTTTGGACTGAGATGAGGAAAAACTTTATCACCCAGAGAGTTGTGAATCTGTGGAATTCTCTGCCACAGAAGGCAGTGGAGGACAATTCACTAGATGTTTTCAAGAGAGAGTTAGATTTATCTCTTAGGGCTAACGGAATCAAGGTATATGGGGAGAAAACAAGAACAGGGTACTGATCTTGGATGATCAGCCATGATCATATTAAATGGCGGTGCTGGCCCGAAGGGCTGACTGGCCTACTCCTGCACCTATTTTTTATGTTTGTATGTTTCTATATCAGAGCCGCCACCGATGACCAAAGAAAGGTGGAGCCCACAATGGTCCATTGTTGGCCGTGGAAGAAGTGGTAATGAATAGATATATTGATACGAACTAGTTGTCCTGCTAGTTTTCCCTCTCTCTCCTCCCATCCTCCACCCTAGTCGCGCTGTCAAGAGGGATCTTGGGGTCAAAGTTCATAACTCCATGAAAGCGGCAACACTAGTAGAGATATTGGTAAAGGCGGCATACAATAGGTGCAGGAGTAGGCCATTCAGCCCTTCGAGCTAGCACCGCCATTCACCGTGATCATGGCTGATCATCCCCAATCAGTACCCCGTTCCTGCCTTCTCACAATTATCCCTGACTCTGCTATCTTTAAGAGCTCTATCCAACTCTCTCTTGAAAGCATCCAATGAATTGGCCTCCACTGCATTCTGAGGCAGAGAATTCCACAGATTCACAACCCTCTGTGTGAAAAAGTTTTTCCTTTTCTCTGTTCTAAATGGCTTACCCCTTATTCTTAAACGGTGTGCTTGCCATCGTTCGTCAGGGCATTGACCATCAGAGTCAGGAAGTTATGATCCTGCTTCATAGCACTTTTGTTAGGCCGCATTGTGGATTAGTTAGACGAATATTGCGTGCATTTCTGCTCACCCCATTGCAGGAAAGATGTGGAGGCTTTGGAGAGGGTGCAGAGGAGGTTTACCAGTCTGAAGATGTTGGCCCAGAGGTTGGACATTGTCACCTATCCATGCCCTCCAGAGATACTGCCTGACCCGCTGAGTTACTCCAGCTGTCTCGGAAGGAAGGCACAGTTTAAAAACACATAAAGGGCACTCACAGGTCGGTATTCTCAGTGTTCTGTAGATTTCCAGCTCAGACTGAGAGTCGTGACCCTCTCCCTCCTCCATCTTGCAGAGACCCTCTCCCTCCCCCATCATGCCCACTTCCGGGTTTTAGAGCTCCTCCCCCTACCACCGGAAGGGGCGTGGCCCTCATGGCGTGATTGACAGGAGAGAGAATCTCAACATTTAAAAAATATTAATAAGTCTTTTATTTTTCATCGATGGGAAAAATCCTTTGGCTCTGACAGCTGGAGGGGGGCTCTGAGTAAGGTGGCCAAAAATCACAGCTGTAAGTGGTAGCGTTTTTTCTAAAATCAATATACAGTGCAAACAGGAAGTGGTCAAGTTTAGACTTTTAATTATATAGATAAGGGGGAAAAAGGTAACTAGAGAGAAAGTGGGACCTCTCTGGAATCAAATCGTTCATTTCTGTGTGGTGCCACAGGAAATGGGCAAGGTCCTCAATGAGTATTTCTCCTCTGTATTTACCAAGGAGAAAGACAGTAGGACGGAGGAAATTGGAGCAGTCACTGGAAATGTCTTGAGAGCAGTCCGTGTTACTGTCGAAGAAGTACTGTAGGTACTGTCATGTTTCAAGGTAGACAAATCTCCAGGGCCTGATCAGATATATTCGAGGGCATTGTGGGCAACTAGAGTGGAAATTGCGGGAGTCCTGGTTGAAATTTAGGAGTCATCATAAATACAGGAGAGGTGCCGAAAGACTGGAGGGTGGCAAATGTTGTGCCTCTTTTCAAGAAGGGCTGCAGGGAAAATGCTGGGAACTATAGGCCGGTGAGCTTAACATCTGTAGTTGGAAAGTTACTGGAGAGTATTCTGAAGGATAGGATATTCAGGCATTTGGATGGACAAGGGCTGATTTGGGACAGTCAGCATGGTTTTGTATGTTGGAGGTCGTGTCTCACAAATCTGATAGATTTTTTTGAAGACGTGACCAAAAAGGTTGATGAGGGCAGAGCTGTAGATGTTGTATACATGGACTTTAGTAAGGTGTTCGACAAGGTGCCGCATGGTAGGCTGCTCTGGAAGGTTAGATCGCATGGGATCCAAGGAGAGATAGCTGAATGGATAGCAAATTGGCTCCATGGAAGGAAGCAGAGGGTGATGGTGGAAGGTTGCTTCTCAGAATGGAAGCCTGTGACTATTGGTGTGCCTCAGGGTTCGGTGCTGGGCCCGTTACTGTTTGTCATCTACATTAATGATTTGGATGAGAACATACAGGGCAAGATTAGTAAGTTTGCTGATGATACAAAAGTTAGTGGTTTTGCAGATAGTGGTTGTGAAATACTGCTTCAGGATCTGGATCGAATAGCCAGGTGGGCAGAGGAATGGTTGATGGAATTTAATACAGAGAAGTGTGAGCTGTTGCATTTTGGGACTTCGAACAAGGGCAGGACCTACACAGTAAATGGTAGGCCTCTGGGTAGTGTTGTAGAGCAGAGAGATCTAGGAGTACAGGTGCATGGTTCTTTGACGGTGGAGTCACAGATAGATAAGGTGGTCAATAGGGCTTTTGGCACTTTGGCCTTCATCAGTCAGAGTATTGAGTATAGAAGTTGGGAGGTCATGTTGCAGTTGTATAAGACATTGGTGAGACCGCATTTAGAATATTGTGTTCAGTTCTGGGCACCGTGTTATAGGAAAGATATTGTCAAGCTTGAAAGAGTTCAGAAAAGATTTACGAGGATGTTGCCGGGACTAGAGGGTGTGAGCTATAGGGAGAGGTTCAGTAGGCTGGGTCTCTATTCCATGGAGTACAGGAGGATGAGGGGAGTCTATAAGACTATAAGAGGTATACAAAATCATGAGAGGAATAGATCGGGTAGATGCACGGAGTCTTTTGCCCAGAGTAGGGGAATCGAGGACCAGAGGACATAGGTTCAAGGTGAAGGGAAAAAGATTTAATAGGAATCCGAAGGGTGACTTTTTCACACAGAGGGTGGTAGGTGTAAGAACAAGCTGCCAGAGTTGAGGCTGGGACTATCCCAACGTTTAAGAAACAGACAGGTACACGGATAGGACAGGTTTGGAGGGATATGGACCAAGCGCAGGCAAGTGGGACTAGTACAGCTGGGACATTGTTGGCCGGTGTGGGTAAGTTGGGCCGAAGGGCCTTTCCACACTGTATCACTCTATGACTCTAATCTATCAATCTCCGCCTTAAAAATACCCATTGACGGCCTCCACAGCCTGTGTGGCAATGAATTCCACAGATTCACCACCCTCTGACTAAAGAAATTTCTCCTCATCTCCTTTTCGTAGGTACGTCCTTTTACTCCGAGGCTGTGGCTTCTGGCCCTCGACTCTCCCACTAGTGAGACCACACCTGCAGTATTGTGTGCAGTTTTGGTCCCCTAATTTGAGGAAGGACATTCTTGCTATTGAGGGAGTGCAGCGTAGGTTCAACAAGGTTAATTCCCGGGATGGCGGGACTGTCATATGCTGAGAGAATGGAGCGGCTGGGCTTGTACACTCTGGAGTTTCGAAGAATGAGAGGGGATCATATTGAAACATATAAGATTATTAAGGGTTGGAACACGATAGAGGCAGGAAACATGTTCCCGGTGTTGGGGGAGTCCAGAACCAGGGGCCACAGTTTAAGAATAAGGGGTAAGCATTTAGAATAGAGATGAGGAAACATTTTGTCACACAGAGAGTTGTGAGTCTGTGGAATTCTCTGCCTCAGACACTTGGTTCTCTAGACACTTTCAAGAGTTAGATAGAGCTCTAGGGTCTAGTGGAATCAAGGGATATGGGGAGAAGGCAGGCACGGGTTATTGATTGGGGACGATCAGCCATGATCAGAATGAATGGTGGTGCTGGCTCGAAGGGCCGAATGGCCTCCCCCTGCACCTATTTTCTATGTTTCTATGTTTCTAAGAGAGAGTTAGATAGGGCTCTTAAAGATCGCGGAGTCAGGGGATATGGTGAGAAGGCAGGAACGGGATACTGATTGGGGATGATCAGCCATGATCACATTGAATGGCGATGCTGGCTCGAAGGGCTGAATGGCCTACTCCTGCACCTATTGTCTATTGTCTATAGAGGAAACATCCTCTCCACATCCAGGCCTTTCACTATTCGATACGTTTCAATGAGGTCTCCCCTCATCCTTCTAAACTCCAGCAAGCACAGGCCTAGTGCCGTCAAATGCTCAACATACGTTAACCCAATCATTCCTACGTTTCTTGGCTCCAGATTCCATGACTGCCACTGTCTAAATGCAATTTATTTTGGCACCTTGGTTAGTCGGTGATGGCACCGGATAATTAAATGAAAGGGTGTGTATCTTTGAGAAGCGCAGTTCACAGAGAACAGGGTTGGTATAGTCCAACAAAGTAACTCATTCATTCTCGACCAGCATTATCCCAGAGCAATTATCCATTCATTGCAATCTGATAGCAATGATCTCAGAATATCCTCATCGAAGGGATAATTAAGATCAAATGTCTCAGCTTCTAAATGCGTTAGTTGTGTACGCCAGTGGTATGGATGCGATGGTTTAAGTACGGGACCCAACCAGATAAACAATCTCATGTTACCTAAGTGTACGTCAAAATCTATCCATCCACATCAGTAAATTTTCGGCAACATTAACAATTAACAGATGGGTTTTAAAAAAAAGTTTGAAATACATTCTTTGAACCATCCATTGAAAAAGAAATCCCTTATAGGGCGGCGCAGTGGTAGGGCTTACAGCCTTACAGCACCAGGGTTCGATCCCGACTTCGGGTGCTCTCTGTACGGGGTTTGTACGTTCTCCCCGTGACCTGCGTGGGTTTTCCCCGAGATCTTCGTTTGCCTCCAACACTCCAAAGACGTACAGGTTTGTAGGTTAATTGGCTTGGTGTAAATTATCCCTAGTGTGTGTAGGGCAGTGTTAATGTGCAGGAATCGCTGGTCGGTGCAGACTCAGTGGGCCGAAGGGCCTGTTTCCCAGCTGTATCTCTAAACTAAACTGAACTAAAATGGATTCCGCGTCAATTTTCCATGATCATCTGTTGTCGTGCTGTGATTTTTCGGCCTGGTGTGTATGTCAAGGAACGCAAGTCTGAATATTCATAGTAGCTAGAAAGATGTAGCTAGATTAGTTGGTGGTTCAACCAGCTGTTGGGGTCAAGGAAAGAGCGTTCACGCCACCACCAAGCACAAGACAGACACCATTGTATGCAGAGGCCGAGAAGTGCGTTCAGCTCTGGCTGAACAATTTATAATCTTGTGTGTGGACTCGACAAGAAGAAGATCCAGCTGTTTAGCTGAGGTCAATGAGTTATGTAACAACTAAATAAGATATACAAATGGATTTTAATAAGTTCCCTATATTATGAGCTGGGGGTTTAGTTTGGGGGAATCCTTTGCAATCCCGCCCTGACTCTGTCCAGGGACCCCAACAGCCCTTTCAGATGAGGCGGAGGTTCACCTCCTCCAACCTCATCTACTGTATCCGTTGTTCAAGCAGAGGACTCTTATACATCGGCGAGACAAAACGTAGACTTGGGTGATTGTTTCGCTGAACACCTTCGCTCAGTCCGCCTTAACCTACCTGATCTCCCGGTTGCCAAACACTTTAACTCCCCCTCCCATTCCCACACTGACCTTTCTGTCCTGGGCCTCCTCCACTGTCAGAGCGAGACCCAGCGCAAATTGGAGGAACAGCACCTCATATTTCACTTGGGTAGCTTACACCCCAGCGGTATGAACATTGATTTCTCTAACTACAAGTAACCCTTGCTTTCCCTCACTCTCCATCCCTTCCCCCTTCCCAGTTCTCCCACCAGTCTCACTGTCTCCGACTACATTCTATCTCTGTCCCACCCACTCCCCTGACATCAGCCTGAAGAAGGGTCTCAACCCGAAACATCACCAATTCCTCTCCAGAGAAGCTGCCTGTCCCGCTGAGTTACTCCAGCATTTTGTGTCTGCCAAACACTTTAATTTTCCTTCCCATTCCCACACTGACCTTTCTGTCCTGGGCCTCCTCCATTGTCAGAGTGAGGCTAAACGCAAATTGGAGGAACAGCATCTGATATTTCGCTTGAGCAGCTTACAACCCAGTGGTATGATTTTTGATTTCTCTAACTTCAAATAAACCCTGCACTTCCTCTCTCTCCATCCCTCCCCCACCCAAGTCACACCAGCTTCTCGTTCACACCTAGCTTCAGCTAACAATGATCTGTTTCTTTATCATTGTTACTTTTTTGCATATCTTTCATTCCTTTGTTCTATATCTCTCTACATCACAGTCTCTAGTTGTGTTAGGATGATTTAGTTTGTTTTAGTTTAGTTTCGAGATACAGCGCAGAAACAGGCCCTTCGGCCCACCGAGTCCGTGCCGACCAGCGATCCCCACACATCCTACACACACTAGGGACAATTGTTAAATTTATACCAAGCCAATTAACCTGCAAACCTACACATTTTTGGAGGGTGGGAGGAGACCGAAGATCCCGGAGAAAACCCACGCAGGTCACGGGGAGAACGTGCAAACTCCGTACAGGCAGCACCCATAGTGAGGATTGAACCCGGGTCTCTGGCGCTGTGAGGCAGCAACACTCCCGCTACGCCACCATTGCCTGATAACAGCTGGGAAGAACGTACACAGAGTGAACGCATTCCTGCTTTGGCAGCTGCGTGATTTATGGCTTGTTGTTTTATTCCTGGGATGAAGGGAAGAATCCCTGTGGATCAGAATCGTAATTGAAGCTTGAGTCTGGGAACAGGTGATGGACCCAATCCCGCTCACGGTGGGCGGTGGTCCTGCCTCACAGTAGCCATCCTTTACCCCTGTCACCCACTCTCGTTAACTAATCTTCAGCCTGCAGCACAGGGCCGTCCCTGCACTCTTCACAAGCCCATCGTTCATCAAACCCTCACCCACAACACTGCCCTGATCACTCCAGCTCATTCATTGTTCCACTGGAGACCAAGATCCATCGGGGATAGATAGATAGATAGATAGATAGATAGATAGATAGATAGATAGATAGATAGTAGATATATAGATAGATCTATAGATCGACAGACAAACAGACAGACAGACAGAGACACACAGACAGACAGACAGACAGACAGACAGACAGACAGAGAGAGACAGATAGACAGATAGATAGATAGATAGATAGATAGATAGATAGATAGATAGATAGATAGATAGATAGATAGATAGATAGATAGATAGATAGATAGATAGATAGAGAGATAGATAGATAGATAGATAGATAGATAAAAAAGATAGATAGATAGATAGATAGATAGATAGATAGATAGATAGATAGATAGATAGATAGATAGATAGATAGATAGATAGTAGATAGATAGATAGATAGATAGATAGATAGATATATAGATAGATAGATAGATAGATAGATAGATAGATAGATAGATAGATAGATAGATAGATAGATAGATAGATAGTAGATAGATATATAGATAGATAGATTGATAGATAGATAGATAGATAGATCTATAGATCGACAGACAAACAGACAGACAGAGACACAGACAGACAGACAGACAGACAGACAGACAGACAGACAGACAGACAGACAGATAGATAGATAGATAGATAGATAAATAGATAAAAAAGATAGATAGATAAATAGATAGTAGATAGATAGACAGATAGACAGGTAGATAGATAGATGGATAGATAGATAGATAGATAGATAGATAGATAGATAGATAGATAGATAGATAGATAGATAGATAGATAGATAGATAGATAGATAGATAGATAGATAGATAGATAGATAGATAGATAGCGACACAGTGGTGCTGGTTTCCAACGGGAACGGTGACGGACGCACCACGCATCTCTGCCCTCCAGTTCCTGCGGACTTCCGCCGCTGGAAGTACAGGATTTTGGTGTGTGTGTGCTTTATCATCATACCTTACAATGCTGTGTACGACAGTGATCGCAACTTCTACTGAAGTGTGGACGGCCGTTGGCTCGCCAGAAGCTCATCCGCCCTTTGACAGGTCTTGTGTTTGGTCCTGCTGGGGGTCCACAGCCCCCTCCTCACCTGGCAAACCAGGTGGGGGAGACGGTTTAGTCGCCGATTATCCGACCATGGAGCAGGAAGCACGGGATTACATGGTACCCGTGGCGGGGTCGAGACCCTTCTTCAGATTGATGTCGGGGGGGGGCGGGAAAAAGAAAGGAAGGCGGAGACAGTAGGCTGTGGGAGTTCTGGAAAGGGGGAGGGAAAGGAGGGAGAAAGCAGGGACTACCTGAAACTGGTGAAGTCAATGTTCATACCGCTGGGGTATAAACCTACCCCCACCACCCACCCCGCATATAACCAAAGTTAAAGAACACTAAAACATACATTTAACACATACTAAAAATCAACAAAGGAAGAAAAGGATGGGACATTCGGCCCGTCAAGTCTCCACTGCCATTCAATCTTCCTCTCTCAACCACATTCTCCTGCCTTCTCCCCATAACCTCTGACACCCGTACTAATCAAGAATCTATCTATCTCTACCTTAAAAATATCCACTGATGGCCTCCATAGCCTTCTGTGGCAAAGAATTCCACAGATTCACCACCCTCTGACTAAAGAAATTCCTCCTCATCTTCCGAAAGGTACGTCCTTTAAATCTGAGGCTACGACCTTAGGTCCGAGATGTTTGTACATGTAACCTTGTCTTGTGAATGCAAGTATCCATTCATAAAGATTCTTGTCCATCCTTCAATGTATAGGTATGATTGCAACATTTTAGTTTAGTTTAGGGATACAGCATTGAAACAGGCCCTTCGGCCCATCGTGTCCACCTGTACACTAATTATATGTTGTCCCACTTTCCCATCCAGTTCCTACACACTTGAGACAATTTATAGAAGGCCACTTACCCTGGAAACCTGCACGTCTTTCGACGTGTGGGAGAAAACTGGAGCACCCGGAGGAAACCCACGAGGTCACAGGGAAACGTGCAAACTCCACACAAATAGCACCAGTAGTCAGGATCGAACTCTGGTCTCTGGCGCTGTGTCTTATCAGCTCTACCCGCTGCGCCACAGTGCTATTATTTTTACAACAATCTGGTTATTTTATGCTTGTTGATGCAGAATATTAGCTTTTTTTTTAAATGCCAAGTGTTGTTAGAAAAACTCAGCTAATCGGGCAGCATCTGAAATGAGAGATAGAATAACGTTTCACTTCAATGGCCTTTAATCAGTTAGACAGAGTGCTTCGATTATTAATCTTGTAAGTAACTACTTAACTAGTTACAGATACATGGGCACACTAAAACACACACACACACGCAAATAGACACACATGCACACACACACACGTGAAAGTAAGCATGCAGGTACAGCAGGCAGTGAAGAAAGCGAATGGCATGTTGGCCTTTGTAACAAGAGGAGTCGAGTATAGGACCAAAGAGGTCCTTCTGCAGTTGTACAGGGCCCTAGTGAGACCACACCTGGAGTATTGTGTGCAGTTTCGGTCCCCTAATTTGAGGAAGGACATTCTTGCTATTGAGGGAGTGCAGCGTAGGTTTACAAGGTTAATTCCCGGGATGGCGGGGCTGTCATATGCTGAGAGAATGGAGCGGCTGGGCTTGTACACTCTGGAGTTTAGAAGGATGAGAGGGAATCTCATAGAAACATATTAGATTGTTAAAGGGCCATTCCCACTGTACGAGCTAATTCAAGAGTTCTCCCGAGTTTCCCCTGATTCGAACTCGGAGAATTAAGGTAATAGCCGCTCGTAGGTACTCGGGGCTCTCGTGGACATTTTGCAACATGTTGAAAAATCTTCACGAGTCTTCACGAGCTTACCGCGCTTCCCGAGTACCTGCCGTTAGCGTTATGAGCCGCTAAGAGACGTCCCGAGCTCCGACGTACCCGCTATGTACATTCTACGTGCTTACCACGAGTTTGATTTTTTTTTTTACTCGGGAGAGCTCTTGAATTACCTCGTACAGTGGGACAGGCTCTTAAGGGTTTGGACACGCTAGAGGCAGGAAACATGTTCCCGATGTTGGGGGAGTCCAGAACCAGGGGCCACAGTTTAAGAATAAGGAGTAAGCCATTTAGAACGGAGATGAGGAAACACTTTTTCACACAGAGAGTAGTGAGTCTGTGGAATTCTCTGCCTCAGAGGGCGTTAGATACTTTCAAGAGAGAGCTAGATAGGGCTCTTAAAGATAGCGGAGTCAGGGGATATGGGGAGAAGGCAGGAACGGGGTACTGATTTGGGATGATCAGCCATGATCACATTGAATGGCGGTGCTGGCTCGAAGGGCCGAATTGCCTCATCCTGCACCTATTGTCTATTGTCTGTTGTCTATTGTCACACACGCACACACGCAGGCATACATATGAACATACGCAGTCACACATACGTATATACATGTTGAGAAGTCAATTGAATTAAAGAAAGTTTTCAGTCCTGTTTAGTTTATTGTCAGCAGTAAGACAACACATGATTACAATCGAGCCATTTACATTTCCAGGAAAATATACATATAAATATCATAAATGATCCCATAAAGAAGTGATGAGCTGAGTGAAATGATCAATATCTCTCTACAGAAGATAGACACAAAATGCTGGAGTAACTCAGCGGGACAGGCAGCATCTCTGGAGAGAAGGAATGGGTGACGTTTCGGGTCAAGACCCTTCTTCAGACTGATGTCTGTACCTATTTCTCAATGAAACTTTTAATTCACACAGACGGGCTGTTGTGAATCCATTGATATTTGGGACAATTATAAGACAAATACAATGAAGACAGACAGGCAGACATAAAATGCTGAAGTAACTCAGCAGGTCAGGCAGTATCACTGGAGAAAAGGAATAGGTGATGTTTCGGGACGAAAGCCTTCCTCAGACTGAGTCAGGGGAGAGGGAGACGAGTGATGTAAAGATAGAGAAATAAAAGGCAGACAAAAATGCTGGAGAAACTCAGCGGGTGAGGCAGCATCTATGGAGCGAAGGAATAGGCAACATTTCGGACCGAAACCCTTCTTCAGACTGATGTCTGAGAAATAAAAGGTTAGTTATCAGAGGTAGAAATTGATGTTACATCCTAAACAACATTGAATACAAGAATTTCATCAACTTTACGAAAGGCACGACCACAGGAGCATTTAGTGCTGCAATACGATACGATCGAACGTTATTTATCGCAGGAGGGAAATTGATCCTTTTGCTCTGGTATTTTATTTAATTCACATGATTAATCAATAATGTTTTATTATTAATGTTTAATGTTTTATGTGTCATTCCTATCTGTCACTGTATGTCATGTTGTCACTTGCGGGTGGAGCACCAAGGCAAATTCCTTGTATGTGAATATACTTGGCCAATAAACGTATTCATTTATTCATTGATCTGCCAACAGTCATAAAAACACAAAATACATGAAATATGAAATTAAAGTGATGAGTGGAAATGATTGGGGATGTGCAAAGATTGGGGGGTGGGGGGTCAGTCTCAGTCGACCCCACGACAGAAGGGGGAGGAGTTGTGCAGTTTGATAGCCACAGGGAAGAAGGATCTCCTGTGGCGTTCTGTCCTGCATCTTGGTGGGACCAGTCTGTTGCTGAAGGTGCCCCTCAGGTTGACCAGTGTGTCAATGAGGGGGTGTGAGCTTGAGGGGGTGTGAGCTGTATTGTCCAGGATGTTCCGCAGTTTGAGGAGCACCCTCCTCCCCTCCAAGACCAACCTCCCGTGAATCCAACTCCAACTCCAACTCCAACTCCACCCCCAGGACGAAGCCGGCCTTCCCGATGAACTTGTTGATCCTGTTGGCGTCCGCGGCCTTCGCCCTGCTGCCCCAGCACACGGCAGCGAAAAAGCTGGCACTGGCCACCACGGGTTGTTGAGTTGCAGGTGATTCAACCCACACCACTCAACAAAGCCGTCGGCCCGTACCTCAGCATTCAGCTTCCCCCCCCCCTCTCACTGATGCGCCCCCCCCAACGCCACGGCACTGAAGGGGTTAACAGAGATACTGGCATTGAGGGGTTGGATGCGGCTCATGTGAAACGTACACAGGCACTCGACGCCCGCAGACAGGCTGAACGCGCACACAAGAAAACGTCTTGTGTACAGCAAGCTCCTTCCACCTCTTTGTTCAATAACAGCCTGGGGCCATTCAATTTAGCTAAGTTTAAAACTCCCTCTGCTTCACCCGGGGGACAGCGAGATGCCGATGCTAAGCCAACTCTCCCGACTCCCATCCCTGAGTTCAGCCTTTCGAGCGGGAGGCAAGAGAGAAGGGGGTGCAGCGCGTTTCAGATAGGAGGGGAGACTGTTGGGAAATTACCAAGGCTGGAAAACAACATCAAATAACTGCAACAAACATCAAAAAAAAAAATCCCAGAAGAAAACTAAATGCTTAGCTTTAGAATTTGTACTTTGCAAACAGTTGGCAGAGATGTTAGTTTTACTTTGTTTTGTAACAGTACTTTAACTCATTGTATGCGTCCTTTTCCCCGTGCTACAATAGACAATAGACAATAGGTGCAGGAGTAGGCCATTCCGCCCTTCGAGCCAGCCCCGCCATTCAATTTGATCATGGCTGATCATCCCCAATCAGTACCCCATTCCTGCCTTCTCCCCATATCCCCTGACTCCGCTATCTTTAAGAACCCTATCTAGCTCTCCCTTGAAAGAATCCAGAGAACCGGCCTTCAAACTTAACCTGCCCTCGAACCGAAACATCACCCATTCCTTCTCTCCAGAGATGCTGTCTGTCCCGCTGAGTTACTCCAGCCTTTTGTGTCTATCTTCTGTTTGCTGAGAGATTTGCCCCAAATCTAAAGTAAGAATTGTCCCAAATTCTTGCTATTGAGGGAGTGCAGCGTAGGTTTACAAGGTTAATTCCCGGGATGGCGGGGCTGTCATATGCTGAGAGAATGGAGCGACTGGGCTTGTACACTCTGGAGTTTAGAAGGATGAGAGGCGATCTTATTGAAACATATAAGATTATAAAGGGTTTGGACACGCAAGAGGCAGGAAACATGTTCCCGGTGTTGGGGGAGTCCAGAACCTGGGGCCACAGTTTAAGAATAAATGGATAACCCATTTAGAACGGAGATGAGGAAACCATTTTTTCTCACAGAGAGTTGTGAGTCTGTGGAATTCTCTGCCTCAGAGGGCGGTGGAGGCCGGTTCTCTGGATACTTTCAAGAGAGAGCTAGATAGGGCTCTTAAATATAGTGGAGTCAGGGGATATGGGGAGAAGGCAGGAACGGGTACTGATTGGGGATGATCAGCCATGATCAGATTGAATGGCGGTGCTGACTCGAAGGGCTGAATGGCCTACTCCTGCACCTATTGTCTATTGTCTATTGTAATATGTTGTTTTTAAGCTTAAGATCATAAGGTCGTAAGGTCATAAGTGATAGGGATAGAATTAGGCCATTCAGCCCATCAAGTCTACAACGCTAATCAATCATGGCTGATCTATCTCTCCCTCCCAACCCTTCTCCTGTCTTCTCCCCATAACCTCTGACACCCGTACTAATCAAGATTCTATCTATCTCTGCCTTAAAAATAACCACTGACTTGGCCTCCACAGCCGTCTGTGGCAAAGAATTCCAGAGATTCACCACCCTCTGATTAACAAAATTCCTCCTCATCTACTTCCTAAAAGAACATCCTTTAATTCTGAGCCCATGACCTCTAGTCGTAGACTCTCCCACTAGTGGAAACATCCTCTCCACATCCACTCTATCCAGGCCTTTCACTGTTCTGTAAGTTTCAATGAGGTCCCCCCCTCATTCTTCTAAACTCCAGCGAGTACAGGCCCAGCGCCGACAAACGCTCATCGTAGGTTAACCCACTCATTCCTGGGACCATTCTTGTAAACCTCCTCTGATGGTGTTGGTAGGAACTGCAGATGCTGGTATGAACCGAAGATAAACAGTGGACCATCCAGGCAGGTCCTCGGCCTTCTGTCCACGGCAGACAGTCAGGCGGCATCTCTAGATTTACAGCACGGTGGCGCAGCGGTAGAGTTGCTGCCTCACAGCGCCAGAGACCCGGGTTCGACCCTGACTACGGGTGCTGTGTGTACGGAGTTTGCATGTTCTCCCCGTGACCTGCGTATGTTTTCTCCGGGTGCTCCGGTTTCCTTCCACACTCCAAAGACGTCAGGTTCGTAGGCTAATAGGCAATGGATGCATCATCGGCTTCATCAATCATATTCACTTTCGTTATCAAGCGATATTGCCAATAGGTTTGCAATCCACAATTGCAGGACATCTTTTTAATTCTAGCGACATGTTCTTCCAACCTTGTCCAAACCCACTCAACAGTAAGACACAAGGAACTGCAGATGCTGGTTAATATACAGATGGGCACAAAGTGCTGGAGTAATTCAGCAGGTCAGGCAGCATCTCTGGAGAACACGGACAGGTGATGGTTCAGGAATATGGATAGATGAAGAAGGGTCTCGATCTCAAACATCACCCTCTCTCCACATTTCTCCAGAGATGCTGCCTGTCCTGCTGAGTTACTTTGGAAAACCAGCATCTGCAGTTCCTTCAGATAAATAGATAGATGGATAGATAGATAGATAGATAGATAGATAGATAGATAGATAGATAGATAGATAGATAGATAGATAGATAGATGGATAGATGGATAGATGGATAGATGGATAGATGGATAGATGGATAGATGGATAGATGGATAGATGGATAGATGGATAGATGGATAGATGGATAGATGGATAGATGGATAGATGGATAGATGGATAGATGGATAGATGGATAGATAGATAGATAGATAGATAGATAGATAGATAGATAGATAGATAGATAGATAGATAGATAGATAGATAGATAGATAGATAGATAGATGGATAGATAGATAGATAGATAGATAGATAGATAGATAGATAGATAGATAGATAGATAGATAGATAAATTTCAAGTAGCCCTTGCTACTTACCCTCTCTCTCCATCCCCTCCCCCTTCCCAGTTCTACGACCAGTCTTACTGTCTCCGACTACAGATTATCTCTGTACCGCCCCCTCCCCTGATCAGCCTGAAGAAGGGTCCCAACCCGAAACGTCACCCATTCCTTCTCTCCAGAGATGCTGCCTGTCCCGCTGAGTTACACCAGCATTTTGTGTCTGCAGACAGGTAGACTGATAGACACTGTTAGATAAGAGTTGCTGCATAACATAGGTCAGAGTCAGGTAGATAGATTAACATAGACCATAGGTAGACACAAAATGCTGCAGTAACTCAGCGGGGCAGGCAGCATCTCTGGAGAGAAGGAATGGGTGACGTTTCGGGTCGAGACCCTTCTTCAGACTGATATATAACATAGACCATATTAGACAGATAGACATAGAGAGTAAAAGATAGATATGTGCAAAGATATATAAATAGTCTCAAGGTTAGATAATGTGATGAAGACTGGGGGGACATTTTTGAGTAGGTAGTGATAGATATAACATTATAGAGAGACAGACATGTGGGTGAAGAGATGGAGGCTGTTGAAGTCTGTCCATCTCTCCCCCCTGCTCTCTGGGCTGACAGGGCAATGGAGAGGATGGTTAGACTTGCCTGGAGCTTGCCTCTGGGTGTACAGGCACTGACTAACACAGGTTCATCAACATCACCAGTTGCATTATTCAAGCCAAGCTGAGAATCGTGTAGTGTCTCTTCAGCTTCCTCTGTGAAACTAAATCCTCCTAACCAAGGAGATAGCAGGGAATGGTTCACCAATTCTGTTTTCCCGAAGACTGCATCACAGAAAGGAGCTCCGTGTGGCATTGAAAGAGTAACATGGTGGCGCAGCAGTAGAGTTGCTGCCTCACAGTGCCAATAGACGTGGGTTCGATCCTGACTGCGGGTGCTGTCTGTACGGAGTTTGCACGTTCTCCCCGTGACCCCGTATTGTTTTCCCTGGGTGCTCCAGTTTCCTCCCACATTCCAAAGACGTACAATAGACAATAGGTGCAGGGTAGGTCCTTCTGCCCTTTGTGCCAGCACCGCCATTCAATTTGATTTGATTTGATTTGATTTTACTTTATTAATCCCCTTATTCAGGGGAAATTCAGATGTCCTTGCAGCACACTAATAAAAATACAACATAGCATTAAGAAGTTTAACATTAAACATAAAAACATCCCCCCACAATGGTTCCCACTGTGGTGGAAGGCACAAAGTCCAGTCCCCATCCCCATGTCCACCCATAGTCGGGCCTATTGAGGCCTCCACAGTCGCCGCTACGGAGGCTCGATGTTCCTGGCCGTTCTCGCCGGGTGATGGTACTCCGGCGTCGGGAGAACCCTCTCAGCGGCTTGGGGTGCCAGGAACGGCCGCCTTCTTACTGGAGACCGTGGCTTCCAAGCCAACAGGCCGCTCTGGACGGAGCTGCACATACTGGCGATCTCGGCGAGAGATCCCAGGCTCCGCGATGTTAAAATCAGCGCCGCCGCCCGCAGCTGGCCGCTCCACAGACCCGCGATATTTTTATCGGCGGTCCCCGCAGCTGGCCGCTCCACAGACCCGCGGCTCCGCGATGTTTTTGTCGGCGGTCCCAGCATACCGGAGTTCCAGCGTGGCGACCCAGACAAGGCATCGCCCGCTCCGCGACAGCGCTCCAGCGCTGTGCCGCCGCCGAAGCCGAGGTTCTGGTCAAGTCCCCTCAGGAAACGCCGCTCCAGGCCCCGCTGGTAGGCCGTGAGGACGGGTCGAAGGCGCTGCTCGGAGTAAGGCAACCCCTCCGACCAGGTAGGGACTCGAAAAACAGTTTCCCCCTTCCCCCCCACCACCCCCCACACATAAAAAGATTAGGCCCCCTGACTGCACCCTCAACGTACTAAAAATAATAAAAAAGAAGGGGAAAAAAAA
The DNA here is from genome assembly GCA_038087875.1 of Malacoraja senta. NCBI lineage: Eukaryota > Metazoa > Chordata > Chondrichthyes > Rajiformes > Rajidae > Malacoraja > Malacoraja senta. The sequence goes on along the minus strand of CM075997.1, from coordinate 4,526,026 downwards.
CGGACAATCAGATCATGGCTGATCATCCACAATCAGTAAGTAAGTAAGTTTATTGGCCAAGTATTCACATACAAGGAATATGCCTTGGTGATCAGCCCACGTAACAACATGACATGCAGTGACAGTTATGAATGACTCAGAACCCCGTTCCTGCCTTTTCCCCATATCCCCTGACTCCGCTATCTTTAAGAGCCCTATCTAGTTCTCTAGGTATCCAGAGAACCTGCCTCCACCGCCCTCTGAGGCAGAGAATTCCACAGACTCACCACTCTCTGTGTGAAAACGTGTTTCCTCATCTCCGTTCGAAATGGCTTACCCCTTATTCTTAAACTGTGGGTTTGTAGGTAGTGTAGGAAGGAACTGCAAATGTGTAAACAAGAACTGCAGATGCTGGTTTAAATCGAAGGTACCTCATCTACTGTAACCCAGACAGTCTTTCCAGGTGAGGCAGAGGTTCACCTGCACCTCCTCCAACCTCATCTACTGTATCCGCTGTTCCAGGTGTCAACTTCTCTACGTCGGCAAGGCCAACGCAGGCTCGCCGATCGTTTCGCTGAACACCTTCGCTCAATCCGTCTTAACCAACCTGATCTCCCGTTTACTCAGCACTTCAACTGCCCCTCCCATTCCCAATCTGACCTTTCTGTCCTGGGCTTCCTCCACTGTCAGAGTGAGGCCCAGCGCAAATTGGAGGAACAGCACCTCATATTTCGCTTGAGTAGCTTACACCCCAGTGGTATGAATATTGACTTCTCTAACTTCAAGCAGCCCTTACTTTCCCTCTCTCTCCATCCACTCCCCCGTCCCAGTTCTCCCACCAGTCTCACTGTCCCCGACTACATTCTATCTCTGTCCCGCCCACTCCCCTGACTCTCTGTCTGAAGAAAGGTCTCGACCCGAAACGTCACCCATTCCTTCTCTCCAGAGATGCTGCCTGTCCCGCTGAGTTACTCCAGCGTCTTGTGTCTACCAAGGAACTGCAAATGTTGGTTTACACTAAGGATAGACACAAAGTGCTGGAGTAACTCAGCGGGTCAGGCAGCATCTCTGAAGAAAAGGTATAGGTGACATTTCGGATCGAGTCAGGGGAAAGGGAAACGAGAGATATAGACGGTGATATAGAGAGATATACTGCAGAACAGATCAATGAAAGATATGCAAAAAAGTAATGATGATAAAGGAAACAGGCTGTGATGCTCAGTCTGATGAAGGGTCTCAACCCGAAAGGTCTCCTATTCATTTTCTCCAGAGATGATTGAGTTTCTCCAGCATTTTGTGTCTATCTCAGGTTTGTCAGTTAATTGGCTTTGGTAAAGATTGTAAATTGTCCATAGAGTGTAGGATAGCGTTTAGGGCCTGTCCCACCAGGCGATTTTTTTTAGGCGACTGTCATAGTCGTAGCAGGTCACCGAAAAACCAGCGACTGGCCTAATGGGCCTGTCCCACTTCGGCGATTGTTTAGGTGGCTGCCGGCCATTACGACAATGGAATTCACCGAAGGCAGCAAGGGCGACAACCTACGTCACCTGGCGACAACCTACGACAGCACCTACGTCAGGAGAAGACAAGCTATGACATGCCCACGGGTCGCCGACTGTCGCTGAAAGGTTTGGAACATTTCAAAATCCAGCGGCGACCAGAAAAATGCTACGACTCTTTGGGTGACTGAGGAGACGACTCAAGACCATACAGGCGACACCCCGGCGACCATGTTGTGACTACCTGGACTCCGGCAGTCGCCTAAAAAATCGCCTAAGTGGGACAGACCCCTTTACTTTATGGGGACCGCTGGTGTCAGTTTCAGTTCAGTCTAGTTTATTGCCACGTGTACCGAGGTACAGTGAAACGCTTTTGTTGCGTGCTATCCAGTCAGCGGAAAGACAATACATGATTACAATCGATCCATTTACAGTGGGTCGTTCAGGAGGAAATACAACACTCCAACACTCCAAAGACGTACAGGTTTGTAAGTTAATTGGTTTTGGTAAAATTGTAAATTGTGCCTACTGTGTGTAGGATATTGCCAGTGTGCGGGGAACGCTGGTCGGCGTGGACTCGGTGGGCCGATGGGCCTGTTTACATGTTCTATCTCTAAACTAAACTAAACCCTCTAGGATAACTGGTTGCTCGAATACAGTTCTCATCTCAGGGAATAACTGAAGGAATGGGGGATTGTGACCAGTGACGTTCCACAGGGATCTGTGTGTATGGAACATGTGTTATGTTCAGCTGCATAAGAGGTGGGCTTGGCATCAAGTTCGGCACAGATATTGTGGGGTCAAGGGCCTGTGTGTGTGTGAATTTCTTCAGTCAGAGGGTGGTGAATCTGTGGAATTCAAGGCTGTGGAGGCCGTCAATGGATATGTTTAAGGCAGAGATGGGTAGATCCTTGATTAGTACGGGTGTAAGGGGTTTTGGGGAGAAGGCAGGAGAATGGTGTTTGGAGGGAGAGATAGATCAGCCATGATTGAATGGTGGAGTAGACTTGATGAGCTGAATGGCCTCATTGTGCTCCTATCACATCAACCTATGACACCTCTACCAAGGGGAAAAGTCCATTCATTTTCTCCTCTGTCCATACCCCCTATACTCTTCTGTGAGTTCTCGTTCCCTTATCCTCCTCAGTAAATGTAGCAGCATCGGCAACATCAGTCGATTGTTGACTTCAATCCCCACAGTGTTAATAATTCATTGGGAACCAAATAAATCAAAACAATTCAGATTGGATAAACACTCGGTGTGCAACCAGAGAAATGGCCACAAACCATCAACTGGGCTCCGAAACCTTCTCTCCAGCAATAATGTTGTGAAATCTCCCGAGTACCATTTCCTTCAACTGTTTGCTTGAACTCAGCAAGTTCTCCCGGGCAAACGCATAGTCTAGCACCAATGCTTGACCTGCAAAATCTCTTTACCAAGGGGGACGGCAGGAATGGAGTTTGCAAAAGCAACAACTTATAATTGCAGAGCAAGTTTAAAACAGTCCACTATCCCAGGCATTGCACTGGAGTGCATTGAATGAAGAAGCTCGCAGAAAGTGGTGACATCCGACATGGATAGGTAGACAAAAATGCTGGTGAAACGCTGCGGGTGAGGCAGCATCTATGGAGCGAAGGAATAGGTGACGTTTCGGGTCGAGACCCGAAGGGGTCTCGACCCGAAACGTCACCTATTCCTTCGAACAAGGGTCTCGACCCGAAACGTCACCAATTCCTTTGAAGAAGGGTCTCAACCCGAAACGTCACCTATTCCTTTGAAGAAGGGTCTCGACCCGAAACGTCACCAATTCCTTTGAAGAAGGGTCTCGACCCGAAACGTCACCTATTCCTTCGAACAAGGGTCTCGACCCGAAACGTCACCTATTCCTTCGAACAAGGGTCTCGACCCGAAACGTCACCTATTCCTTCGAACAAGGGTCTCGACCCGAAACGTCACCTATTCCTTCGAACAAGGGTCTCGACCCGAAACGTCACCTATTCCTTTGAAGAAGGGTCTCGACCCAAAACGTCACCTATTCCTTCGAAGAAGGGTCTCGACCCGAAACGTCACCTATCCCTTCGCTCCATAGACGCTGCCTCACCCGCTGAGTTTCTCCAGCATTTTTGTCCACCTTCGATTTTTCCAGCATCTGCAGTTCTTTCTCCATCATGGATGGGAGACATTTTGGTCAGTGACCAGCTTTCTGAATCCATTTTAGGCTCAACGACACCTCTACTTCCTTAGAGGATTGAGGAGATTCGGTCTATCAGAGAGTTCTCTCTTGAACCTCTACAGGTGTACAGTCGAGAGTATATTGACTGGTTGTATCGCGGCCTGGTTTGGCAACTCGAACTCCCAGGAGTGAAGAAGATTTGCCAAAAGCGGTGGACACTGCCCGGTCCATCACGGGTACTGACCTCCCCACCATCGAAGGGATCTACAGGAGTCGCTGCCTCAATAAGGCAACCAGCATCATCAGAGACCCACACCACCCTGGCCACGCTCTCATTTCATCCCTGCCATCGGGAAGAAGGTACAGGAGCCTGAAAACTGTAACATCCAGGTTCAGGAACAGCTTCTTTCCTACAGCCATCAGGCTATTAAACACTACAACCGGCAAACAAGCTCCGAACTACATAGGCTTGGGGGCAGTGTTTTTTTCTGTGCACTATTAATGTTTGTTTGTTTCAGGTCGAGACCCTTCTTCAGACTATCTGCGACTGTCAGGAGTCTGAAGAAGGGTCTCGACCCGAAACATCACCCATTCCTTCTCTCCAGAGATGCTGCCTGTCCGGCTGTGTTACTCCAGCAGTTTGTGTTGATCAGCTGGGTTGTAAGCTGCCCGATTCCTGTGCTCGGTATATTGAGCGATGAAGCATGCCGAACACCTTCTTCACCACCCAGTTTAACTGGTTGCCACTTTCATAGATTTACTGTATGTACCTGCCCTCCGAGCTACAGCCTTCCCATGGACCCTACAATTTACTATGTAAAAGCCCTGTCCCACGGTACGAGTTCATTCCAAGAGCTCTCCCTGATTCGAACTCGGAGATTTATGGTAATGGCCGCTTGTCGGTACTCGGGGCTCTCGTGGACATTTTTCAACATGTTGAAAAATCTTCACGAGTCTTCTCGTGCTTACCTGCCGTTAGCGAGTCTTCCCGAGTACCTGCCGTTAGCGCTAAGAGACGTCCCCTAGCTCCGATGTACCCGCTACGTTCATTCTCCGTGCTTACCACGAGTTTGATTTTTTCTAAACTCGGGGGAGCTCTTGGAATGAACTCGCACCATGGGACAAGGGTTTAAGACCTGCTCTAGTTTATCATCAGCCTCAGAACAAAAGGAGGCTGAAAATGGAGATGGGGAGATGAGGATTTGTGCAGGTTTGTTGGTTAATTGGCTTCAATAGTATTGTCCCTATTGTGTGGGATACTGGTTAGTGTACGGGGTTATTGCTGGTCAATAGACAATAGACAATAAGGTTCAGGAGTAGGCCATTCGGCCCTTCGAGCCAGCACCACCATTCAATGTGATCATGGCTGATCATCCACAATCAGTATCCCGTTCCTGCCTTCTCTCCATATCCCTTAACTCAGGTATCCCAAAGAGCTCTATCTAGCTCTCTCTTGAAGGCATCCAGAGATCCGGCCTCCACCGCCCTCGGAGGCAGAGAATTCCACACACTCACAACTCTCTGTGTGAAAAAGTTTTTCCTTGGCGCGGACTTGGTGGGCCACGGACTCGGTGTGGCGTGGACACGGTGCGCCGTGGACTCGGTGCGGCGCGGACTCGGTGGGCCAAAGGGCCTGTTTCCACACGGTATCTCCAAAGTTGAAAGATTGTTTGTTGCCTGTGGAGTCAACCTGCCTGGCAATAGGTCCTGACAATGGACGCCTTCCGGAGGTCCCGCTGAGAATGCGAGGTCGGAGCCTCGCTGGTCGGAGGTGGAGCCTCGTGGGTCGACGGAGCCCACGGCCGACGGAGGCGTCCAGAGAGGACCCGGCGGTGATAGTGGAGAGATCGGTGCGGCGGTCGGTGATGGCGCCGACCGACGGACGACGGCGCACACGTGGAAGTGAGGACACCGCTGCTGAGGGAAGGACAAAGGGGACCCGGCATGGGGGGAGCACCGTGAAGGAGGGGGAGGAGGGGAAAGAACAAAGGGGGACCTGGCGCGGGGGTACTTTGTAACTATGTCAGCGCCCTTTATGTAGCGACTATTTGCATACCTTGGGGACGCAAGCAAAGAATCTCACTGTGACCTGCCACAAGTGACAATAAACCATTCCATTCAGTCATACAACCTCTGCTGGAATTTCTCACACTTTCAGCAACAGTGACTGGGAAGGGAGGGATCCTCCTTCTAGTGATCCTCCTTAATGATCCTCCTAGTCTGCATATCAGAGTGTTGCAGCGGGTAGAGCTGCTGCCTCACAGCGCCAGACACAAGGGTTCGATCCTGGCCTCGGGTGCTGACTGTGCGGAGTTTGCATGTGCTCCCCGTGACTGGGTGGGTTTTCTCCGGTTTTCCTCCCACATCCCAAAGACGTGCGGGTTTGTAGGTTAATTGGCCCTGTCTAAAATTGCCCCCAGTGTATAGGGAGTGGATGAGAAAGTGGGATAACTTAGAACTAGTGTGAACGGGTGATGGATGGTCGGTGTGGACTTGGTGGGCTTGTTTCCATAAGGTCGTAAGGTCATAAGGAATAGGAGTAGAATTAGGCCATTCGGCCCAGCAAGTCTACTCCACCATTCAATCATGGCTGATCTATCTCTCCCTCCTAACCCCATTCTCCTGCCTTCTCCCCATAACCTCTGACATCCGTTTCCATGCTAAGTGTGAACAAAGTCATGAGAGGAATAGATCGGGTAGACGCACGAAGAGTCTTGCCCAGAGTAGGGGAATCGAGCACCAGGGGCCATAGGTTTTAGGTGAGGGGGGGGGGAAAGATTTAATAGGAGTTCATAACCTGAGGAGATTCTTTAAGACATCTCCTTGTGTTGGGAACAGCGACAGCAGATCTGGAGTCTGTGCCCCATGAATTAAACAAAGGGTGTTTGTGGAGGGCAAGAGAGTCACAGAGTCAGAGGGATACAGTGTGGAAACAGGCCCTTCGGCCCAACTTGCCCAAACCGGCCAACATGTCCCAGCTACACTAGTCCCACCTGCCTGCGTTTGGTCCATATCCCTCCAAACCTGTCCTATCCATGTACCTGCCTTAAACGTTGGGATAGTCCCAGCCTCAACTACCTCCTCTGGCAGCTTGTTCCATACACCCACCACTCTTTGTATGAAAAAGTTACCCCTCATTTTCCGATGAATTTTTTTCCTCTTCACCTTAAACCTATGTCCTCTGGTCCTCGATTCCCCTACTCTGGGCAAGAGGCTCTGTGCGTCTACCCGATCTATTCCCCTCTATAAGATCACCCCTCATCCTCCTGCGCTCCAGGGAATAGAGTCCCAGCCTGCTCAACCTCTCCCTCTGCCACGTGTGATTCTCAGAGACTCTGTGCATCTAAGATGTGGTGGGGGTGGTGTCGGGAAGTGGGGAGGGTGGGGTGTGGGATGTAGGAGGTGAGTAGTGGTCAAGGGGAAATGGTGTGGCGACACTGTTAAGTGTTTCGAGATGGCCTCTGTTTTCAGTACAAATGTCCTGTGAAGTGAGTTAATTATGAACAGACTGGTAATGCACACCAATTGGGATCATTAGTCTTGTCGAGTTACACGTGACTGAACTCAAATTCGGTCAAAGTGGCAGAGGTACAAGCATGCCAATTCATCTCATTGATTCTGACAGAACCTGCTCTAATTTTGGGCAATTTCTTTCTAATAAGAACCAGAGAATCGAGTGGTCACTTGTCAAGAGGCCTTCCCCAGCTCTATTTGGTTTAAGAGCAATTGATGTAAATGGTGTCATTAGCAGATTATTAACGTTGCAATCCGAAAAAATCTCTAACAGGCTTCCTCGAGAGCCCGGTATTTTCTTTCATTTCCAAATTCCCTCCTCTTGAAGGCATTCGATTCAGGCTGGGGCCTACGCGGCTGCCTCAAGCCTGGGTTCCCGTGACAACAGGATAATGAGGTCATCACTGTAGGCCGTGGCTCAGTGACTAACGCGCTCCCTGGAGTGCTGAAGCATGCGGTTCTGGGCCCAGCCTTGAGGCCCAGTCACAATATCGAGGGAGACACAAGGCACCTCAGAAGCTGGAATCTGAGGCACAAATGAAACTGCTGCAGCAACTCAACAGGTCAGGGAAATGGACAATGTTTCTTCCCAAAGTGTCCATTTCACTCTATGTCTGCTGCCTGGAGATGAGGAGGCACGTTGGCACTGCGGTAGAGTTGCTGCCTCACAGGGCTAGGGTCCCCGGTTCGATCCCGACTACGGATACTGTCTGTGCGGAGTTTGCACGTTCTCCCCGTGACCACGTGGGTTTACTCCGGGAGCTCCGGTTTCCCCCCACACTCCAAAGACGTGCAGGTTTGTAGGTTAATTGGCTTTGGTAACATTGTAAAGTGTCCCTAGTGTGTGTGGGATAGCATTAATTTTTCAGGGATCGCTGGTCGGCACGGACGCGGTGGGCCGCAGGGCCTGTTTCTGCGCTGTATCTCTCAACTAAACTAAACTAAAAGGAAGAATTTCTGTAGTCGGAGGTTGGTGAATCTTCAGAATTCATTGCCACAGCTGGCTACCTCCTCCGACAGTTCTTTCCACACATCCACCACTCTCTGTGTGAAAAGGTGATCCCTCCGGTCATCTGATCCCTCGATTCCCCTACTCTGGGCAAGAGACTCTGTGCATCTACCCGATCTACTCCTCCCAATAGGAATGCATCATTCTTTGATCGTGTTACTACTTTGTATTTTTGTTTGTTCTGAATAAAAGCATTTTGTATGGAAAGTATAACAAATAAATAGAATGCATGGAGCAACTTTTTCACACAGAGGGTGGAAAAGCTGTCAGAGGATGTTGTTAAGGCAGAGCCAGTCACAATATTTAAAAGACATTTGGACAGAGAGAGGGATATGCCTTAAACATGGGAAACATGAGTCGATGCCGGGCAAGTACACAAATAGAAACATTTCTTCCATCGAACGTGTCCAAAGATAGGGAGCCCGATTTGTTACGAATACCTATGAGAGAGGAGTGAGTGTTACCAAACTTCTGAATTCATTGGTTGGGGTGGAACCCTCTCCAAGACAGACGTAAAGCTCACCATTTGACCTGTTTTTACAAAATGTTAAATGGTCAGCTCAACATAGATGACCAAACCTACACCAAACCCAAACCAATTAGAAGCAGACGAGGGCATTCGATGCAATTTGAGATACCAGCTACCACGACAGATGTGTACAGCAATTCATTCTTCCCCCGCACAATTAAAGCATGAAATAGTCTTCACCCTACCATAGTTACCCAACCAGACCCGACTAAATTGAAGGTAGCTCTTTTTGCTTAAGTACACCTTCCGCCATCTCCAATTTAAATTCCATTTGGAATATTTTGGGGGACCATGAACCAAGAACCAAGAATCAAGAAGGTACAGAAGCTTGAAAGCGCGCACCACCAGACTCCGGAACAGCTTCTTCCCCTCTGTTATCAGGCTTCTGAACGGCCCTTCCATAAGCCAGGGTACTGTCCAATTCACCTCCACCCCATTGCCGACATTGGACTTTGTCTGTGGAACTGATGCGCTACAATGCTGAGAACTATATTCTGCACTCTGTATCTTCCCCCTTGCTCGACCTATTGTACTTGAGTTTGACATCATTGTATCTATGGGTGGTATATCTGAGCTGATCGGAGAGCATGCAGAACACAGCTTTTCACCACACCTCGGTACACGTGACAATAATAAACCTAAACCGATATTGTCACCAAGTCGTGGGGGGGGGGGGGGTCCATGTTCCTTCAGCGCCTCCCAACTTCCCAGACATTGCCACCAAGAACGACAAGAGATATCAAGCCGATTGATATCATCATCTATTCAGCTCCCTCACACCATCCTGACCTGGAAACAAGTTGGAAGAATGATATGTCATTTACCATGGTCAAAATGTCAGCGTTTTCCCTTCAATGTATACTCTAACCATGTAGATGGAAGGAACTGCAGATGCTGGTTTAAACCAAAGATAGACACAAAATGCTGGAGTAACTCAGCGGGACAGGCAGCATCTCTGGATTGAAGGAATGGGTGACGTCTCGGGTCAAAACTCTTCTTCCCACTTTCACGAACTAATTCACGACCTTTTTTACTCGTGGACATTTTTCATCAGGCTAGAAAAAAACGCCCCGACCTACTTGATGCCACGAGTACCTACGACTAGCATCACGGCCTGCTACGACCTCCTACGACCTACCTACGACCTCGTGACGACCATGCTGCGAGTATGAGTCAAGGGCAAACTCAGCAGAGGTTGTGAATTAGGTCATGAAAGTGGGACAGGCCCTTTAGAGAATATAGAAGCAATGACCTACAGATGCCGGTTAAACAAAAGAGGACACAAATTGATGGAGTAACTCAGGGGGTCAGACAGCATCTATGGAAAACACAGATAGGTGATGTTTTGGGTCGGGACCGTTTGTCAGACTGATTATAGTGGGGTAAGGGGGAAGAAAACAGGGTGAGGAGAGGCAGGACATGGTATGGCAGATGATAGGTGTAGGAAGGAACTGCAGATGCTGGTTTACACCGAAGATAGTTACAAAATGCTGGAGTGACTCAGCATGAGAGGCAGCATCTCTGGAGAGAAGGAATGGGCGATGTTTTGGGTCGAGACCCTTCTTCAGGTGACAGGTAGACACAAGTGAGGAGAGGGAGGGGATAGTAGGCAGGTGGTTGGAACTATGGCCAGAGATTAAAACTGAAGGTGTGGAACAGAAGGATTGAAGAGTTACAAATTGTTGGTAGCTCCATGGATCTCTCAGCGGAGCCGTTGATCCCAGGAATGAGTGGGTTAACCTATGATGAGCGTTGGTCGGCA
>CM075997.1:4463112-4515361 GCA_038087875.1 Malacoraja senta | reverse complement strand
GGTACTGATTTGGGATGATCAGCCATGATCACATTGAATGGCGGTGCTGGCTCGAAGGGCCGAATTGCCTCATCCTGCACCTATTGTCTATTGTCTGTTGTCTATTGTCACACACGCACACACGCAGGCATACATATGAACATACGCAGTCACACATACGTATATACATGTTGAGAAGTCAATTGAATTAAAGAAAGTTTTCAGTCCTGTTTAGTTTATTGTCAGCAGTAAGACAACACATGATTACAATCGAGCCATTTACATTTCCAGGAAAATATACATATAAATATCATAAATGATCCCATAAAGAAGTGATGAGCTGAGTGAAATGATCAATATCTCTCTACAGAAGATAGACACAAAATGCTGGAGTAACTCAGCGGGACAGGCAGCATCTCTGGAGAGAAGGAATGGGTGACGTTTCGGGTCAAGACCCTTCTTCAGACTGATATCTGTACCTATTTCTCAATGAAACTTTTAATTCACACAGACGGGCTGTTGTGAATCCATTGATATTTGGGACAATTATAAGACAAATACAATGAAGACAGACAGGCAGACATAAAATGCTGAAGTAACTCAGCAGGTCAGGCAGTATCACTGGAGAAAAGGAATAGGTGACGTTTCGGGATGAGAGCCTTCCTCAGACTGAGTCAGGGGAGAGGGAGACGAGTGATGTAAAGATAGAGAAATAAAAGGCAGACAAAATGCTGGAGAAACTCAGCGGGTGAGGCAGCATCTATGGAGCGAAGGAATAGGCAACATTTCGGACCGAAACCCTTCTTCAGACTGATGTCTGAGAAATAAAAGGTTAGTTATCAGAGGTAGAAATTGATGTTACATCCTAAACAACATTGAATACAAGAATTTCATCAACTTTACGAAAGGCACGACCACAGGAGCATTTAGTGCTGCAATACGATACGATCGAACGTTATTTATCCCAGGAGGGAAATTGATCCTTTTGCTCTGGTATTTTATTTAATTTCACATGATTAATCAATAATGTTTTATTATTAATGTTTAATGTTTTATGTGTCATTCCTATCTGTCACTGTATGTCATGTTGTCAATTGCGGGCGGAGCACCAAGGCAAATTCCTTGTATGTGAATATACTTGGCCAATAAACTTATTCATTTATTCATTGATCTGCCAACAGTCATAAAAACACAAAATACATGAAATATGAAATTAAAGTGACGAGTGGAAATGATTGAGGATGTGCAAAGATTGGGGGGTGGGGAGTCAGTCTCAGTCGACCCCACGACAGAAGGGGGAGGAGTTGTGCAGTTTGATAGCCACAGGGAAGAAGGATCTCCTGTGGCGTTCTGTCCTGCATCTTGGTGGGACCAGTCTGTTGCTGAAGGTGCCCCTCAGGGTGACCAGTGTGTCAATGAGGGGGTGTGAGCTGTATTGTCCAGGATGCTCCGCAGTTTGAGGAGCACCCTCCTCCCCTCCAAGACCAACCTCCCGTGAATCCAACTCCAACTCCAACTCCAACTCCACCCCCAGAAGCCGGCCTTCCCGATGAACTTGTTGATCCTGTTGGCGTCCGCGGCCTTCGCCCTGCTGCCCCAGCACATGGCAGCGAAGAAGCTGGTACTGGCCACCACCGGTTGTTGAGTTGCAGGTGATTCAACCCACACCACTCAACAAAGCCGTCGGCCCCGTACCTCAGCATTCAGCTTCCCCCCCCCCTCTCACTGATGCGCCCCCCCCAACGCCACGGCACTGAAGGGGTTAACAGAGATGCTGGCATTGAGGGGTTGGATGCGGCTCATGTGAAACGTACACAGGCACTCGACGCCCGCAGACAGGCTGAACGCGCACACAAGAAAACGTCTTGTGTACAGCAAGCTCCTTCCACCTCTTTGTTCAATAACAGCCTGGGGCCATTCAATTTAGCTAAGTTTAAAACTCCCTCTGCTTCACCCGGGGGACAGCGAGATGCTGATGCTAAGCCAACTCTCCCGACTCCCATCCCTGAGTTCAGCCTTTCGAGCGGGAGGCAAGAGAGAAGGGGGTGCAGCGCGTTTCAGATAGGAGGGGAGACTGTTGGGAAATTACCAAGGCTGGAAAACAACATCAAATAACTGCAACAAACATCAAAAAAAAAATCCCAGAAGAAAACTAAATGCTTAGCTTTAGAATTTGTACTTTTCAAACAGTTGGCAGAGATGTTAGTTTTACTTTGTTTTGTAACAGTACTTTAACTCGTTGTATGCGGCCTTTTCCCCGTGCTACAATAGACAATAGACAATAGGTGCAGGAGTAGGCCATTCCGCCCTTCGAGCCAGCCCCGCCATTCAATGTGATCATGGCTGATCATCCCCAATCAGTACCCCGTTCCTGCCTTCTCCCCATATCCCCTGACTCCGCTATCTTTAAGAACCCTATCTAGCTCTCCCTTGAAAGAATCCAGAGAACCGGCCTTCAAACTTAACCTGCCCTCGAACCGAAACATCACCCATTCCTTCTCTCCAGAGATGCTGTCTGTCCCGCTGAGTTACTCCAGCCTTTTGTGTCTATCTTCTGTTTGCTGAGAGATTTGCCCCAAATCTAAAGTAAGAATTGTCCCAAATTCTTGCTATTGAGGGAGTGCAGCGTAGGTTTACAAGGTTAATTCCCGGGATGGCGGGGCTGTCATATGCTGAGAGAATGGAGCAGCTGGGCTTGTACACTCTGGAGTTTAGAATGATGAGAGGGAATTTATTGAAACATATAAGATTATAAAGGGTTTGGACACGCAAGAGGCAGGAAACATGTTCCCGATGTTGGGGGAGTCCAGAACCAGGGGCCACAGTTTAAGAATAAATGGATAATCCATTTAGAACGGAGACGAGGAAACACTATTCCACACAGAGAGATCTGAGTCTGTGGAATTCTCTGCCTCAGAGGGCGGTGGAGGCCGGTTCTCTGGATACTTTCAAGAGAGAGCTAGATAGGGCTCTTAAATATAGTGGAGTCAGGGGATATGGGGAGAAGGCAGGAACGGGGTACTGATTGGGGATGATCAGCCATGATCAGATTGAATGGCGGTGCTGACTCGAAGGGCTGAATGGCCTATTCCTGCACCTATTGTCTATTGTCTATTGTAATATGTTGTTTTTAAGCTTAAGATCATAAGGTCGTAAGGTCATAAGTGATAGGGATAGAATTAGGCCATTCAGCCCATCAAGTCTACAACGCCAATCAATCATGGCTGATCTATCTCTCCCTCCCAACCCTACTCCTGTCTTCTCCCCATAACCTCTGACATAGATACATAGATACATAGAAAATAGGTGCAGGAGTAGGCCATTCGGCCCTTCGAGCCTGCACCGCCATTCAATATGATCATGGCTGATCATCCAACTCAGTATCCCGTACCTGCCTTCTCTCCATACCCCCTGATCCCTTTAGCCACAAGGGCCACATCTAACTCCCTCTTAAATATAGCCAATGAACTGGCCTCAACTACCCTCTGTGGCAGAGAGTTCCAGAGATTCACCACTCTCTGTGTGAAAAAGTTTTTCCTCATCTCGGTCTTAAAGGATTTCCCCCTTATCCTTAAGCTGTGACCCCTTGTCCTGGACTTCCCCAACATCGGGAACAATCTTCCTGCATCTAGCCTGTCCAACCCCATAAGAATTTTGTACGTTTCTATAAGATCCCCTCTGAATCTTCTAAATTCTAGCGAGTATAAGCCAAGTCTATCCAGTCTTTCTTCATATGAAAGTCCTGACATCCCAGGAATCAGTCTGGTGAACCTTCTTTGCACTCCCTCTATGGCTATAATGTCCTTCCTCAGATTTGGAGACCAAAACTGTACACAATACTCCAGGTGTGGTCTCACCAAGACCCTGTACAACTGCAGTAGAACCTCCCTGCTCCTATACTCAAATCCTCTTGCTATGAAGGCCAACATACCATTCGCTTTCTTCACTGCCTGCTGCACCTGCATGCCTACTTTCAATGACTGGTGTACCATGACACCCAGGTCTCGCTGCATCTCCCCATTTCCTAATCGGCCACCATTTAGATAATTGTCTGCCTTCCCGTTTTTGCCACCAAAGTGGATAACCTCACATTTATCCACATTATACTGCATCTGCCAAACATTTGCCCACTCACCCAGCCTATCCAAGTCACCTTGCAGTCTCCTAGCATCCTCCTCACAGCTAACACTGCCCCCCAGCTTAGTGTCATCCGCAAACTTGGAGATGTTGCTTTCAATTCCCTCGTCCAGATCATTAATATAAATTGTAAATAGCTGGGGTCCCAGCACTGAGCCTTGCGGTACCCCACTAGTCACTGCCTGCCATTGTGCAAAGGACCCGTTTACTCCTACTCTTTGCTTCCTGTTTGCCAGCCAGTTCTCTATCCACATCAATACTGAACCCCCAATACCGTGTGATTTAAGTTTGTATCCTAATCTCTTATGTGGTACCTTGTCGAAAGCCTTCTGAAAGTCCAGATACAACACATCCACTGGTTCTCCCCTATCCACTCTACTAGTTACATCCTCGAAAAATTCTATAAGATTCGTCAGACACGATTTACCTTTCGTAAATCCATGCTGACTTTGTCCAATGATTTCACCACTTTCCAAATGTGCTGCTATCCCATCTTTAATAACTGACTCTAGCAGTTTCCCCACTACCGATGTTAGACTAACTGGTCTGTAATTCCCCGTTTTCTCTCTCCCTCCCTTCTTAAAAAGTGGGGTTACGTTTGCTACCCTCCAATCCTCAGGAACTACTCCAGAATCTAAAGAGTTTTGAAAAATTATCACTAATGCATCCACTATTTCTGGAGCTACTTCCTTAAGTACTCTGGGATGCAGCCTATCTGGCCCTGGTGATTTATCGGCCTTTAATCCATTCAATTTACCCAACACCACTTCCCGACTAACCTGGATTTCACTCAGACACCCATACTAATCAAGATTCTATCTATCTCTGCCTTAAAAATAACCACTGACTTGGCCTCCACAGCCGTCTGTGACAAAGAATTCCAGAGATTCACCACCCTCTGATTAACAAAATTCCTCCTCATCTACTTCCTAAAAGAACATCCTTTAATTCTGAGCCCATGACCTTCAGCCCTAGACTCTCCCACTAGTGGAAACATCCTCTCCACATCCACTCTATCCAGGCCTTTCACTGTTCTGTAAGTTTCAATGAGGTCCCCCCTCATTCTTCTAAACTCCAGCGAGTACAGGCCCAGTGCCGACAAACGCTCATCGTAGGTTAACCCACTCATTCCTGGGACCATTCTTGTAAACCTCCTCTGATGGTGTTGGTAGGAACTGCAGATGCTGGTATGAACCGAAGATAGACAGTGGACCATCTCAGCCTTCTGTCCACGGCGGACAGTCAGGCGGCATCTCTAGATTTACAGCACGGTGGCGCAGCGGTAGAGTTGCTGCCTCACAGCGCCAGAGACCCGGGTTCGACCCTGACTACGGGTGCTGTGTGTACGGAGTTTGCATGTTCTCCCCGTGACCTGCGTATGTTTTCTCCGGGTGCTCCGGTTTCCTTCCACACTCCAAAGACGTCAGGTTCGTAGGCTAATAGGCAATGGATGCATCATCGGCTTCATCAATCATATTCACTTTCGTTATCAAGCGATATTGCCAATAGGTTTGCAATCCACAATTGCAGGACATCTTTTTAATTCTTGCGACATGTTCTTCCAACCTTGTCCAAACCCACTCGACAGTAAACTCCTTGTAGACACAAGGAACTGCAGATGCTGGTTAATATACAGATGGGCACAAAGTGCTGGAGTAACTCAGCAGGTCAGGCAGCATCTCTGGAGAACACGGACAGGTGATGGTTCAGGAATATGGATAGATGAAGAAGGGTCTCGATCTCAAACATCACCCTCTCTCCACATTTCTCAAGAGATGCTGTCCTGCTGAGTTACTTTGGAAAACCAGCATCTGCAGTTCCTTCAGATAAATAGATAGATGGATAGATAGATAGATAGATAGATAGATAGATAGATAGATAGATAGATAGATAGATAGATAGATAGATAGATAGATAGATAGATAGATAGATAGATAGACAGATAGACAGATGGATAGATGGATAGATGGATAGATGGATAGATAGATAGATAGATAGATAGATAGATAGATAGATAGATAGATAGATAGATAGATAGATAGATAGATAGACAGATAGATAGATAGATAGATAGACAGATAGATAGATAGATAGATAGATAGACAGATAGACAGATAGATAGATAGATAGATAGATAGATAGATAGATAGATAGATAGATAGATAGATAGATAGATAGATAGACGGATAGACGGATAGACGGATAGACGGATAGACGGATAGACGGATAGACGGATAGACGGATAGACGGATAGATGGATAGATAGATAGATAGATAGATAGATAGATAGATAGATAGATAGATAGATAGATAGATAGATAGATAGATAGATAGATGGATAGATGGATAGATGGATAGATAGATAGATAGATAGATAGATAGATAGATAGATAGATAGATAGATAGATAGATAGATAGATAGATAGATAGATAGATACATTTCAAGTAGCCCTTGCTTACCCTCTCTCTCCATCCCCTCCCCCTTCCCAGTTCTACGACCAGTCTTACTGTCTCCGACTACATATTATCTCTGTACCGCCCCCTCCCCTCACATCAGCCTGAAGAAGGGTCCCAACCCGAAACGTCACCCATTCCTTCTCTCCAGAGATGCTGCCTGTCCCGCTGAGTTACACCAGCATTTTGTGTCTGCAGACAGGTAGACTGATAGACACTGTTAGATAAGAGTTGCTGCATAACATAGGTCAGAGTCAGGTAGATAGATTAACATAGACCATAGGTAGACACAAAATGCTGGAGTAACTCAGCGGGACAGGCAGCATCTGTGGAGAGAAGGAATGGGTGACGTTTCGGGTCGAGACCCTTCTTCAGACTAATCCTCTTGACTCTATACTGATTCTATATTGAGTATAGAAGTTGGGAGGTCATGTGTTGGAAGGAACTGCAGACGCTGGTTTAAACCGATGATAGACACAAAATGCTGGAGTAACTCAGCGGGGCAGGCAGCATCTCTGGAGAGAAGGAATGGGTGACGTTTCGGGTCGAGACCCTTCTTCAGACTGATACTCGGAGAATTACGGTAATAGCCGCTCGTAGGTACTCGGAGCTCTCGTGGACATTTTTCAACATGTTGAAAAATCTTCACGAGCTTACTGCGTTTCCTGAGTACCTGCCGTTAGAGTTACGAGCCGCTAAGAGACGTCCCCGAGCTCCGACGTACCCGCTACGTACATTCTACGTGCTTACCACAAGTTTTTTTTTTTTTTAACTCGGGAGAGCTCTTGAATTACCTCGTACAGTGGGACAGGCTCTTAAGGGTTTGGACACGCTAGAGGCAGGAAACATGTTCCCGATGTTGGGGGAGTCCAGAACCAGGGGCCACAGTTTAAGAATAAGGAGTAAGCCATTTAGAACGGAGACGAGGAAACACTTTTTCACACAGAGAGTAGTGAGTCTGTGGAATTCTCTGCCTCAGAGAGCATTAGATACTTTCAAGAGAGAGCTAGATAGGGCTCTTAAAGATAGGGGATATGGGGAGAAGGCAGGAACGGGGTCATGTGTAGGAAGGAACTGCAGATGCTGGTTTAAACCGATGATAGACACAAAATGCTGGAGTAACTCAGCGGGGCAGGCAGCATCTCTGGAGAGAAGGAATGGGTGACGTTTCGGGTCGAGACCCTTCTTCAGACTGATATATAACATAGACCATATTAGACAGATAGACATAGAGAGTAAAAGATAGATATGTGCAAAGATATATAAATAGTCTCAAGGTTAGATAATGTGATGAAGACTGGGGGGACATTTTTGAGTAGGTAGTGATAGATATAACATTATAGAGAGACAGACATGTGGGTGAAGAGATGGAGGCTGTTGAAGTCTGTCCATCACGCCCCCCTGCTCTCTGGGCTGACAGGGCAATGGAGAGGATGGTTAGACTTGCCTGGAGCTTGCCTCTGGGTGTACAGGCACTGACTAACACAGGTTCATCAACATCACCAGTTGTATTATTCAAGCCAAGCTGAGAATCGTGCAGTGTCTCTTCAGCTTCCTCTGTGAAACTAAATCCTCCTAACCAAGGAGATAGCAGGGAATGGTTCACCAATTCTGTTTGCCCGAAGACTGCATCACAGAAAGGAGCTCCGTGTGGCATTTAAAGAGTGGCATGGTGGCGCAGCGGTAGAGTTGCAACCTTACAGCGCCAGTAGACGTGGGTTCGATCCTGACTACGGGTGCTGTCTGTACGGAGTTTGCACGTTCTCCCCGTGACCCCGTCTTGTTTTCCCTGGGTGCTCCGGTTTCCTCCCACATTCCAAAGACGTACAATAGACAATAGATAATAGGTGCAGGAGTAGGCCATTCTTCCCTTTGTGCCAGCACCGCCATTCAATGAGATCATGGCTGATCATCCACAATCAGTAAGTAAGTAAGTAAGTAAGTTTATTGGCCAAGTATTCACATACAAGGAATTTGCCTTGGTGCTCCACCCACAAGTAACAACATGACATGCAGTGACAGTTACGAATGACTCAGTACCCCGTTCCTGCCTTCTCCCCATATCCCCTGACTCCTCCATCGTTAAGAGCCCTATCTAGCTCTCTCTTGAAAGTATCCAGAGAACCGGCCTCCACCGCCCTCTGAGGCAGAGAATTCCACAGACTCACAACTCTCTGTGTGAAAAAGTGTTTCCTCATCTCCGTTCGAAATGGCTTACCCCTTATTCTTAAACTGTGGGTTTGTAGGTAGTGTAGGAAGGAACTGCAAATGTGTAAACAAGAACTGCAGATGCTGGTTTAAATCAAAGGTACCTCATCTACTGTAACCCAGACAGTCTTTCCAGGTGAGGCAGAGGTTCACCTGCACCTCCTCCAACCTCATCTACTGTATCCGCTGTTACAGGTGTCAATTTCTCTACGTCGGCAAGGCCAACGCAGCCTCGCCGATCGTTTCGCTGAACACCTTCGCTCAATCCGTCTTAACCAACCTGATCTCCCGGTTACTCAGCACTTCAACTGCCCCTCCCATTCCCAATCTGACCTTTCTGTCCTGGGCCTCCTCCACTGTCAGAGTGAGGCCCAGCGCAAATTGGAGGAACAGCACCTCATATTTCGCTTCGGTAGCTTACACCCCAGTGGTATGAATATTGACTTCTCTAACTTCAAGCAGCCCTTGCTTTCCCTCTCTCTCCATCCCCTCCCCCGTCCCAGTTCTCCCACCAGTCTCACTGTCTCCGACTACATTCTATCTCTGTCCCGCCCACTCCCCTGACTCTCTGTCTGAAGAAAGGTCTCGACCCGAAACGTCACCCATTCCTTCTCTCCAGAGATGCTGCCTGTCCCGCTGAGTTACTCCAGTGTCTTGTGTCTACCAAGGAACTGCAAATGTTGGTTTACACTAAAGATAGACACAAAGTGCTGGAGTAACTCAGCGGGTCAGGCAGCATCTCTGAAGAAAAGGTATAGGTGACATTTCGGATCGAGTCAGGGGAAAGGGAAACGAGAGATATAGATGGTGATATAGAGAGATATACTGCAGAACAGATCAATGAAAGATATGCAAAAAAGTAATGATGATAAAGGAAACAGGCTGTGATGCTCAGTCTGATGAAGGGTCTCAACCCGAAAGGTCTCCTATTCATTTTCTCCAGAGATGATTGAGTTTCTCCAGCATTTTGTGTCTATCTCAGGTTTGTTGGTTAATTGGCTTTGGTAAAGATTGTAAATTGTCCATAGAGTGTAGGATAGCGTTTAGGGCCTGTCCCACCAGGCGATTTTTTTAGGCGACTGTCATAGTCGTAGCAGGTCGCCGAAAAACCAGCGACTGGCCTAATGGGCCTGTCACACTTCGGCGATTGTTTAGGTGGCTGCCGGCGATTACGACAATGGAATTCACCGAAGGCAGCAAGGGCGACAACCTACGTCACCTGGCGACAACCTACGACAGCACCTACGTCAGGAGAAGACAAGCTACGACAAGCCCACGGGTCGCCGACTGTCGCTGAAAGGTTTTGAACATTTCAAAATCCAGCAGCGACCGGAAAAATGCTACGACTCTTTGGGTGACTGAGGAGACGACTCAAGACCATACAGGCGACACCCCGGCGACCATGTTGTGACTACCTGGACTCCGGCAGTCGCCTAAAAAATCGCCTAAGTGGGACAGACCCCTTTACTTTATGGGGACCGCTGGTGTCAGTTTCAGTTCAGTCTAGTTTATTGCCACGTGTACCGAGGTACAGTGAAACGCTTTTGTTGCGTGCTATCCAGTCAGCGGAAAGACAATACATGATTACAATCGATCCATTTACAGTGGGTCGTTCAGGAGGAAATACAACACTCCAACACTCCAAAGACGTACAGGTTTGTAAGTTAATTGGTTTTGGTAAAATTGTAAATTGTGCCTACTGTGTGTAGGATATTGCCAGTGTGCGGGGAACGCTGGTCGGCGTGGACTCGGTGGGCCGATGGGCCTGTTTACATGTTCTATCTCTAAACTAAACTAAACCCTCTAGGATAACTGGTTGCTCGAATACAGTTCTCATCTCAGGGAATAACTGAAGGAATGGGGGATTGTGACCAGTGACGTTCCACAGGGATCTGTGTGTATGGAACATGTGTTATGTTCAGCTGCATAAGAGGTGGGCTTGGCATCAAGTTCGGCACAGATATTGTGGGGTCAAGGGCCTGTGTGTGTGTGAATTTCTTCAGTCAGAGGGTGGTGAATCTGTGGAATTCAAGGCTGTGGAGGCCGTCAATGGATATGTTTAAGGCAGAGATGGGTAGATCCTTGATTAGTACGGGTGTAAGGGGTTTTGGGGAGAAGGCAGGAGAATGGTGTTTGGAGGGAGAGATAGATCAGCCATGATTGAATGGTGGAGTAGACTTGATGAGCTGAATGGCCTCATTGTGCTCCTATCACTTATCAACCTATGACACCTCTACCAAGGGGAAAAGTCCATTCATTTTCTCCTCTGTCCATACCCCCTATACTCTTCTGTGAGTTCTCGTTCCCTTATCCTCCTCAGTAAATGTAGCAGCATCGGCAACATCAGTCGATTGTTGACTTCAATCCCCACAGTGTTAATAATTCATTGGGAACCAAATAAATCAAAACAATTCAGATTGGATAAACACTCGGTGTGCAACCAGAGAAATGGCCACAAACCATCAACTGGGCTCCGAAACCTTCTCTCCAGCAATAATGTTGTGAAATCTCCCGAGTACCATTTCCTTCAACTGTTTGCTTGAACTCAGCAAGTTCTCCCGGGCAAACGCATAGTCTAGCACCAATGCTTGACCTGCAAAATCTCTTTACCAAGGGGGACGGCAGGAATGGAGTTTGCAAAAGCAACAACTTATAATTGCAGAGCAAGTTTAAAACAGTCCACTATCCCAGGCATTGCACTGGAGTGCATTGAATGAAGAAGCTCGCAGAAAGTGGTGACATCCGACATGGATAGGTAGACAAAAATGCTGGTGAAACGCTGCGGGTGAGGCAGCATCTATGGAGCGAAGGAATAGGTGACGTTTCGGGTCGAGACCCGAAGGGGTCTCGACCCGAAACGTCACCTATTCCTTCGAACAAGGGTCTCGACCCGAAACGTCACCAATTCCTTTGAAGAAGGGTCTCAACCCGAAACGTCACCTATTCCTTTGAAGAAGGGTCTCGACCCGAAACGTCACCAATTCCTTTGAAGAAGGGTCTCGACCCGAAACGTCACCTATTCCTTCGAACAAGGGTCTCGACCCGAAACGTCACCTATTCCTTCGAACAAGGGTCTCGACCCGAAACGTCACCTATTCCTTCGAACAAGGGTCTCGACCCGAAACGTCACCTATTCCTTCGAACAAGGGTCTCGACCCGAAACGTCACCTATTCCTTTGAAGAAGGGTCTCGACCCAAAACGTCACCTATTCCTTCGAAGAAGGGTCTCGACCCGAAACGTCACCTATCCCTTCGCTCCATAGACGCTGCCTCACCCGCTGAGTTTCTCCAGCATTTTTGTCCACCTTCGATTTTTCCAGCATCTGCAGTTCTTTCTCCATCATGGATGGGAGACATTTTGGTCAGTGACCAGCTTTCTGAATCCATTTTAGGCTCAACGACACCTCTACTTCCTTAGAGGATTGAGGAGATTCGGTCTATCAGAGAGTTCTCTCTTGAACCTCTACAGGTGTACAGTCGAGAGTATATTGACTGGTTGTATCGCGGCCTGGTTTGGCAACTCGAACTCCCAGGAGTGAAGAAGATTTGCCAAAAGCGGTGGACACTGCCCGGTCCATCACGGGTACTGACCTCCCCACCATCGAAGGGATCTACAGGAGTCGCTGCCTCAATAAGGCAACCAGCATCATCAGAGACCCACACCACCCTGGCCACGCTCTCATTTCATCCCTGCCATCGGGAAGAAGGTACAGGAGCCTGAAAACTGTAACATCCAGGTTCAGGAACAGCTTCTTTCCTACAGCCATCAGGCTATTAAACACTACAACCGGCAAACAAGCTCCGAACTACATAGGCTTGGGGGCAGTGTTTTTTTCTGTGCACTATTAATGTTTGTTTGTTTCAGGTCGAGACCCTTCTTCAGACTATCTGCGACTGTCAGGAGTCTGAAGAAGGGTCTCGACCCGAAACATCACCCATTCCTTCTCTCCAGAGATGCTGCCTGTCCGGCTGTGTTACTCCAGCAGTTTGTGTTGATCAGCTGGGTTGTAAGCTGCCCGATTCCTGTGCTCGGTATATTGAGCGATGAAGCATGCCGAACACCTTCTTCACCACCCAGTTTAACTGGTTGCCACTTTCATAGATTTACTGTATGTACCTGCCCTCCGAGCTACAGCCTTCCCATGGACCCTACAATTTACTATGTAAAAGCCCTGTCCCACGGTACGAGTTCATTCCAAGAGCTCTCCCTGATTCGAACTCGGAGATTTATGGTAATGGCCGCTTGTCGGTACTCGGGGCTCTCGTGGACATTTTTCAACATGTTGAAAAATCTTCACGAGTCTTCTCGTGCTTACCTGCCGTTAGCGAGTCTTCCCGAGTACCTGCCGTTAGCGCTAAGAGACGTCCCCTAGCTCCGATGTACCCGCTACGTTCATTCTCCGTGCTTACCACGAGTTTGATTTTTTCTAAACTCGGGGGAGCTCTTGGAATGAACTCGCACCATGGGACAGGGCTTTAAGACCTGCTCTAGTTTATCATCAGCCTCAGAACAAAAGGAGGCTGAAAATGGAGATGGGGAGATGAGGATTTGTGCAGGTTTGTTGGTTAATTGGCTTCAATAGTATTGTCCCTATTGTGTGGGATACTGGTTAGTGTACGGGGTTATTGCTGGTCAATAGACAATAGACAATAAGGTTCAGGAGTAGGCCATTCGGCCCTTCGAGCCAGCACCACCATTCAATGTGATCATGGCTGATCATCCACAATCAGTATCCCGTTCCTGCCTTCTCTCCATATCCCTTAACTCAGGTATCCCAAAGAGCTCTATCTAGCTCTCTCTTGAAGGCATCCAGAGATCCGGCCTCCACCGCCCTCGGAGGCAGAGAATTCCACACACTCACAACTCTCTGTGTGAAAAAGTTTTTCCTTGGCGCGGACTTGGTGGGCCACGGACTCGGTGTGGCGTGGACATGGTGCGCCGTGGACTCGGTGCGGCGCGGACTCGGTGGGCCAAAGGGCCTGTTTCCACACGGTATCTCCAAAGTTGAAAGATTGTTTGTTGCCTGTGGAGTCAACCTGCCTGGCAATAGGTCCTGACAATGGACGCCTTCCGGAGGTCCCGCTGAGAATGCGAGGTCGGAGCCTCGCTGGTCGGAGGTGGAGCCTCGTGGGTCGACGGAGCCCACGGCCGACGGAGGCGTCCAGAGAGGACCCGGCGGTGATAGTGGAGAGATCGGTGCGGCGGTCGGTGATGGCGCCGACCGACGGACGACGGCGCACACGTGGAAGTGAGGACACCGCTGCTGAGGGAAGGACAAAGGGGACCCGGCATGGGGGAGCACCGTGAAGGAGGGGGAGGAGGGGAAAGAACAAAGGGGGACCTGGCGCGGGGGTACTTTGTAACTATGTCAGCGCCCTTTATGTAGCGACTATTTGCATACCTTGGGGACGCAAGCAAAGAATCTCACTGTGACCTGCCACAAGTGACAATAAACCATTCCATTCAGTCATACAACCTCTGCTGGAATTTCTCACACTTTCAGCAACAGTGACTGGGAAGGGAGGGATCCTCCTTCTAGTGATCCTCCTTAATGATCCTCCTAGTCTGCATATCAGAGTGTTGCAGCGGGTAGAGCTGCTGCCTCACAGCGCCAGACACAAGGGTTCGATCCTGGCCTCGGGTGCTGACTGTGCGGAGTTTGCATGTGCTCCCCGTGACTGGGTGGGTTTTCTCCGGTTTTCCTCCCACATCCCAAAGACGTGCGGGTTTGTAGGTTAATTGGCCCTGTCTAAAATTGCCCCCAGTGTATAGGGAGTGGATGAGAAAGTGGGATAACTTAGAACTAGTGTGAACGGGTGATGGATGGTCGGTGTGGACTTGGTGGGCTTGTTTCCATAAGGTCGTAAGGTCATAAGGAATAGGAGTAGAATTAGGCCATTCGGCCCAGCAAGTCTACTCCACCATTCAATCATGGCTGATCTATCTCTCCCTCCTAACCCCATTCTCCTGCCTTCTCCCCATAACCTCTGACATCCGTTTCCATGCTAAGTGTGAACAAAGTCATGAGAGGAATAGATCGGGTAGACGCACGAAGAGTCTTGCCCAGAGTAGGGGAATCGAGCACCAGGGGCCATAGGTTTTAGGTGAGGGGGGGGGGAAAGATTTAATAGGAGTTCATAACCTGAGGAGATTCTTTAAGACATCTCCTTGTGTTGGGAACAGCGACAGCAGATCTGGAGTCTGTGCCCCATGAATTAAACAAAGGTTGTTTGTGGAGGCAAGAGAGTCACAGAGTCAGAGGGATACAGTGTGGAAACAGGCCCTTCGGCCCAACTTGCCCAAACCGGCCAACATGTCCCAGCTACACTAGTCCCACCTGCCTGCGTTTGGTCCATATCCCTCCAAACCTGTCCTATCCATGTACCTGCCTTAAACGTTGGGATAGTCCCAGCCTCAACTACCTCCTCTGGCAGCTTGTTCCATACACCCACCACTCTTTGTATGAAAAAGTTACCCCTCATTTTCCGATGAATTTTTTTCCTCTTCACCTTAAACCTATGTCCTCTGGTCCTCGATTCCCCTACTCTGGGCAAGAGGCTCTGTGCGTCTACCCGATCTATTCCCCTCTATAAGATCACCCCTCATCCTCCTGCGCTCCAGGGAATAGAGTCCCAGCCTGCTCAACCTCTCCCTCTGCCACGTGTGATTCTCAGAGACTCTGTGCATCTAAGATGTGGTGGGGGTGGTGTCGGGAAGTGGGGAGGGTGGGGTGTGGGATGTAGGAGGTGAGTAGTGGTCAAGGGGAAATGGTGTGGCGACACTGTTAAGTGTTTCGAGATGGCCTCTGTTTTCAGTACAAATGTCCTGTGAAGTGAGTTAATTATGAACAGACTGGTAATGCACACCAATTGGGATCATTAGTCTTGTCGAGTTACACGTGACTGAACTCAAATTCGGTCAAAGTGGCAGAGGTACAAGCATGCCAATTCATCTCATTGATTCTGACAGAACCTGCTCTAATTTTGGGCAATTTCTTTCTAATAAGAACCAGAGAATCGAGTGGTCACTTGTCAAGAGGCCTTCCCCAGCTCTATTTGGTTTAAGAGCAATTGATGTAAATGGTGTCATTAGCAGATTATTAACGTTGCAATCCGAAAAAATCTCTAACAGGCTTCCTCGAGAGCCCGGTATTTTCTTTCATTTCCAAATTCCCTCCTCTTGAAGGCATTCGATTCAGGCTGGGGCCTACGCGGCTGCCTCAAGCCTGGGTTCCCGTGACAACAGGATAATGAGGTCATCACTGTAGGCCGTGGCTCAGTGACTAACGCGCTCCTGGAGTGCTGAAGCATGCGGTTCTGGGCCCAGCCTTGAGGCCCAGTCACAATATCGAGGGAGACACAAGGCACCTCAGAAGCTGGAATCTGAGGCACAAATGAAACTGCTGCAGCAACTCAACAGGTCAGGGAAATGGACAATGTTTCTTCCCAAAGTGTCCATTTCACTCTATGTCTGCTGCCTGGAGATGAGGAGGCACGTTGGCACTGCGGTAGAGTTGCTGCCTCACAGGGCTAGGGTCCCCGGTTCGATCCCGACTACGGATACTGTCTGTGCGGAGTTTGCACGTTCTCCCCGTGACCACGTGGGTTTACTCCGGGAGCTCCGGTTTCCCCCCACACTCCAAAGACGTGCAGGTTTGTAGGTTAATTGGCTTTGGTAACATTGTAAAGTGTCCCTAGTGTGTGTGGGATAGCATTAATTTTTCAGGGATCGCTGGTCGGCACGGACGCGGTGGGCCGCAGGGCCTGTTTCTGCGCTGTATCTCTCAACTAAACTAAACTAAAAGGAAGAATTTCTGTAGTCGGAGGTTGGTGAATCTTCAGAATTCATTGCCACAGCTGGCTACCTCCTCCGACAGTTCTTTCCACACATCCACCACTCTCTGTGTGAAAAGGTGATCCCTCCGGTCATCTGATCCCTCGATTCCCCTACTCTGGGCAAGAGACTCTGTGCATCTACCCGATCTACTCCTCCCAATAGGAATGCATCATTCTTTGATCGTGTTACTACTTTGTATTTTTGTTTGTTCTGAATAAAAGCATTTTGTATGGAAAGTATAACAAATAAATAGAATGCATGGAGCAACTTTTTCACACAGAGGGTGGAAAAGCTGTCAGAGGATGTTGTTAAGGCAGAGCCAGTCACAATATTTAAAAGACATTTGGACAGAGAGAGGGATATGCCTTAAACATGGGAAACATGAGTCGATGCCGGGCAAGTACACAAATAGAAACATTTCTTCCATCGAACGTGTCCAAAGATAGGGAGCCCGATTTGTTACGAATACCTATGAGAGAGGAGTGAGTGTTACCAAACTTCTGAATTCACTGGTTGGGGTGGAACCCTCTCCAAGACAGACGTAAAGCTCACCATTTGACCTGTTTTTACAAAATGTTAAATGGTCAGCTCAACATAGATGACCAAACCTACACCAAACCCAAACCAATTAGAAGCAGACGAGGGCATTCGATGCAATTTGAGATACCAGCTACCACGACAGATGTGTACAGCAATTCATTCTTCCCCCGCACAATTAAAGCATGAAATAGTCTTCACCCTACCATAGTTACCCAACCAGACCCGACTAAATTGAAGGTAGCTCTTTTTGCTTAAGTACACCTTCCGCCATCTCCAATTTAAATTCCATTTGGAATATTTTGGGGGACCATGAACCAAGAACCAAGAATCAAGAAGGTACAGAAGCTTGAAAGCGCGCACCACCAGACTCCGGAACAGCTTCTTCCCCTCTGTTATCAGGCTTCTGAACGGCCCTTCCATAAGCCAGGGTACTGTCCAATTCACCTCCACCCCATTGCCGACATTGGACTTTGTCTGTGGAACTGATGCGCTACAATGCTGAGAACTATATTCTGCACTCTGTATCTTCCCCCTTGCTCGACCTATTGTACTTGAGTTTGACATCATTGTATCTATGGGTGGTATATCTGAGCTGATCGGAGAGCATGCAGAACACAGCTTTTCACCACACCTCGGTACACGTGACAATAATAAACCTAAACCGATATTGTTACCAAGTCGTGGGGGGGGGGGGGGTCCATGTTCCTTCAGCGCCTCCCAACTTCCCAGACATTGCCACCAAGAACGACAAGAGATATCAAGCCGATTGATATCATCATCTATTCAGCTCCCTCACACCATCCTGACCTGGAAACAAGTTGGAAGAATGATATGTCATTTACCATGGTCAAAATGTCAGCGTTTTCCCTTCAATGTATACTCTAACCATGTAGATGGAAGGAACTGCAGATGCTGGTTTAAACCAAAGATAGACACAAAATGCTGGAGTAACTCAGCGGGACAGGCAGCATCTCTGGATTGAAGGAATGGGTGACGTCTCGGGTCAAAACTCTTCTTCCCACTTTCACGAACTAATTCACGACCTTTTTTACTCGTGGACATTTTTCATCAGGCTAGAAAAAAACGCCCCGACCTACTTGATGCCACGAGTACCTACGACTAGCATCACGGCCTGCTACGACCTCCTACGACCTACCTACGACCTCGTGACGACCATGCTGCGAGTATGAGTCAAGGGCAAACTCAGCAGAGGTTGTGAATTAGGTCATGAAAGTGGGACAGGCCCTTTAGAGAATATAGAAGCAATGACCTACAGATGCCGGTTAAACAAAAGAGGACACAAATTGATGGAGTAACTCAGGGGGTCAGACAGCATCTATGGAAAACACAGATAGGTGATGTTTTGGGTCGGGACCGTTTGTCAGACTGATTATAGTGGGGTAAGGGGGAAGAAAACAGGGTGAGGAGAGGCAGGACATGGTATGGCAGATGATAGGTGTAGGAAGGAACTGCAGATGCTGGTTTACACCGAAGATAGTTACAAAATGCTGGAGTGACTCAGCATGAGAGGCAGCATCTCTGGAGAGAAGGAATGGGCGATGTTTTGGGTCGAGACCCTTCTTCAGGTGACAGGTAGACACAAGTGAGGAGAGGGAGGGGATAGTAGGCAGGTGGTTGGAACTATGGCCAGAGATTAAAACTGAAGGTGTGGAACAGAAGGATTGAAGAGTTACAAATTGTTGGTAGCTCCATGGATCTCTCAGCGGAGCCGTTGATCCCAGGAATGAGTGGGTTAACCTATGATGAGCGTTTGTCGGCACTGGGCCTGCACTCGCTGGAGTTTAGAAGAATCAGGGGCGACCTCATTTGAACTTACCGAGTAATGAAATGCCTGGATAGAGTGGATGTGGAGAGGATGTTTCCACTAGTGGGTGAGTCTAGGACCAGAGGGCGCAGCCTCAGAATAAAAGGACGTTCTTTTACGAAGGAGATAAGGAGAAATTTCTTCAGTCGGAGGGTGGTGAATCTGTGGAATTCTTTGCCACAGAAGGCTGTGGAGACCAAGTCACTGGATATTTTTAAGGGATAGATAGATAGATAGATAGATAGATAGATAGATAGATAGATAGATAGATAGATAGATAGATAGATAGATAGATAGATAGATAGATAGATAGATAGATAGATAGATAGATAGATAGATAGATAGATAGATAGATAGATAGATAGATAGATAGATAGATAGATAGATAGATAGATAGATAGATAGATAGATGGATGGATAGATGGATGGATGGATGGATGGATGGATGGATGGATGGATGGATGGATGGATGGATAGATGGATGGATGGATGGATCTCCAGAGATGCTGCCTGTCCCACTGAGTTACTCCAGCATTTTGTGTCTACCTTCGATTTCAACCAGCATCTGCAGTTCTTTCCTATACATAGATAGATTCTTGATTGGTGCAGGCATCACAAGTTATGGGGAGAAGGCAGGAGAATGGGGTTGGGAGGAAGAGATAGATCAGCCATGATTGAATGGTGGAGTAGACGATGGGCCGAATGGCCTAATTCTGCTCCTATCACTTATTACCTTATGATCCATCGGGTGGCGCCGTCAGCGATGGCAGCCTCGCCAACAGTCTGTCTTTTCGTCTTTTTTTTGTTATTTTTAGTTTGTTTTAAAAGTTTGTGTTAATGTTCTGTGGTTTGTTTTATGTGCGGGGTGGGGCGAGGGGCGAGGGGCAAGGGGCGAGGGGCGAGGGGCGAGGGGCGAGGGGGTTGGGGGAAACTTTTTTTCAATCTCTTACCTTGCCGGAGATGCGATTGTTTTCCGGATCGTATCTGTGGTCTCTCTGCGGCCTAACATCATGGAGCTGGCGGCCTTGCTGGAGACTGACTTTGAGCCCCACCGCGGGGCCGTGGATCGACGCGCCTGCGGATTTCAACAGCGAGGAGCTCGCAGTCTCGTGTAGAGACCGATGTCGGGAAACTCCAAGTCGCAGGAGGTTCGACCAGCCAGACCCGGGGTACGATCGCCCGGCGCGGGGGAGTTGAGATCCCCCCGATGCGGGAGCTTGATCGCCCCGACGCGGAGAACTCGACCGCCGGTTGTGGGAGCCAATGTCGTCCCGTCAACGGAAGGTTCGAGTGCCCCGACCGTGGGAGAACATGGAAGGGAAGAGATTGAACTTTTTTTCGCCTTCCATCACAGTGAGGAATGTGGAGGAGTCACTGTGGTGGATGTTTATGTTAAAAATTAATTTGTGTGTTTTGTTGCTCTTTATTGGTATGACTGTATGGCAAATCAAATTCCTCGTATGTTGCAAAACATACTTAGCTTAAGTACTATTATGATTATGATTATGACCTTAATTAGTCTAGCACTTTGCGTCCGTTTTTGCATGCTATTACCATTGGACAATGACCATTCCATACCCTCTTCCGAAGAACAATCCAGGTTGCCAAAGAACAACGATGCTGCCTATAACATCAACAACTGACAAATTAATAATCCTTCAAAGAAACCGTTTTTCAATTTTCAAAACGAAATGATGAAAATTGAAAAACAATTGCAAAACTTCATGTTCATGAGTCACAGGAGCAGAATTAGGCCATTCGGCCCATCAACACTACCCTGCCATTTAATCAAGGCTGATCTATCTCTCCCTCCCTACCCCATTCTCCTGCCTTCTCCCCATAACCCCTGACACCCATACTGATCAAGAATCTATCTATTCTCTGCCTTAAAAATATCCATTGAGTTGGCCTCCACAGCCTTCTGTGGCAATGAATTCCACAGATTCACCACCCTCTCTGACTAAAGAAATTCCTCTTCATCTCCTTCCTGAAGGAACATCCTTTTATTCTGAGGCTGTGTCCTCTGGTCCTCGACTCTCCCACTAGTGGAAACATCCTCTCCACATCCACCCTGTTTCATTATTCGGTACGTTTCCATGAGGTCCTCCCTCATCCTTCTAAAGTCCAGCGAGTAGAGGCCTAGTGCCGTCAAACGCTCATCATACGTTGTTCAGGTCAGGTCGGGGGAGTTCTCCCCGCCATGGGTACCATGTAATCCCGTGCTACCTGCTCCATGGTCGGATAGTCGGCGACTAAACCGTGTCCCCCACCAGGTTTGCCAGGTGAGGAGGGGGTTGTGGACCCCCAGCAGGACCAAAAACAATACCTGTCAAAGGGTGGATGAGCTCCTAGCGAGCCAACGGCCATCCACACTTCAGTAGAAGTTGCGATCACTGTCGTACACGGCATTGTAAGGAATGATGATAAAGCACACACACACACCAAAATCCTGTACTTCCAGCGGCGGAAGTCCGCCATAACTGGAGGACAGAGATGTGTGGTGCGTCCGTCACCGTTCCCGTCGGAAACCAGCGCCACTGCGTCGCTAATGTTGTCAACGATGATGAATCATTCTTGTAAACCTTCTCTGGACCCTCACCAACGCCAGCACATCCTTCCTCAGATACGGGGCCCAAAACGGCTCACAATACTCCAAAGGTGGTCTGACCAGTGCCTTATAGAGCCTCAGCATCACATCCCTGTTTTCATGTCCTAGTCCTCTTGAAATTAATGCTAGCATTGCATTGCCTTCCTTACTACCGATTCAACTTGCAAACAAACCTTCTGGAAATCCTGCACCAGCGCTCCCAAGTCCCTTTGCACCTTGGATTTCTGAACCCCCTCCATTATTAGAAAATGAGAAATAACAGTGATCTTGGGATTATTAGGATTTGGCGGAACGTAAATTGGAGGAACAGCACCTTGAATTTCGCTTGGGCAGCTTACAATCCAGTGGTCTGAAAGTTGATCTCTCTAACTTCAAGTAACCCATGCATCCCCTCTCCCTCCGTCCCCCCTCCCCCACCTAAGTTGTTGTACCAGCTTCAAAGTTGTCTTGCTGAGTCTCATTGTCTGTAACTATTTTCACCTGGCCCACAGCGAACGATGGCCTGTTTCCTTTATCATCGTTACTTTTTTGCATATCTTTCATTCATTTATTCTATATCTCTCTACATCACCGTCTATATCTCTTGGTTCCCTCTCCACCAACTCTCAGTCTGTAGAAGGATCTGGACCCGAAACATGTTCCCGATGTTGGGAGAGTCCAGAACCAGGGGCCACAGTTTAAGAATAAGGAGTAAGCCATTTAGAACGGAGACGAGGAAACACTTTTTCTCACAGAGAGTTGTGAGTCTGTGGAATTCTCTGCCTCAGATGGCAGTGGAGGCAGGTTCTCTGGATGCTTTCAAGAGAGAGCTAGATAGGGCTCTTAAAGGTACACAAAAATGCTGGAGAAACTCAGCGGGTGCAGCAGCATCTATGGAGCGAAGGAAATAGGCAACGTTTCGGGCCGAAACCCTTCTTCAGACTGTTCTTAAAGATAGCGGACTCAGGGGATATGGGGAGAAGGCAGGAACGGGGTACTGATTGGGGATGATCAGCCATGATCACATTGAATGGCGGTGCTGGCTAGAAGGGCCGAATGGCCTACTCCTGCACCTATTGTCTATTGTCTATTGAAACATCACCTATCCCTTCTCTCCAGAGATGCTGCCTGACCCGCTGAGTTACTCCAACTTTTTGTGTCTATCTTTGGTTTAAACCAGCATCTGCAGTTCCTTCCTACAGATGGGAAAACTAATAATCTCTGTATTAACAAATATATAAGAAAGATCCATCTTGTGACTTGGATTGTGGATCACGTGTCCCGGGAAATAATTCACCCAGAAAGGGGGATTAATGCTTTCAGTTCCCACCTCAGTGATCTGAGCTTGGATCCAACCCATGGTGCTGCTGCATGGATCTAGAGGGCTTGTCCCACGTTGCGATTTTTTCAGCGACTGCGAACGTCAGCGACTGATGGCCTAAAAACCGTCAAGTTGTACGACACTCCGCGCCACCGTCACGTCACACTCCGCGTCTCCCGCCTTCACCACGCAAGAAGGTTACACCGAAGTATAATAATCACATTGGAAATGAACTTATCCACAATAAATCTAAGTCAAAGTCAAAATATCCTTTATATTCATTCATACCTTTTGGCCTGAACGAAATTTCGTGCCTTGCAGTCATACATGTAATAAAAATAACAAAAACACACAATAAACACAAATTTAACATCCACCACAGTGAGTCTACCAGGCACCTCCTCACTGTGATGGAAGGCAAAAGTCTTAAAGTCTTTGTCTCTTCCCTCCTTGTTCTCCCTCTGCGCTGAGGCGATCCAGGCCTCCGATGTTGTGACCCCGCGGGTGATGGTAAGTAAAGTCAGTCCCGCGGCTGAATCCGAGCTCCGCGAACGGGCCGGTTCAAACTCCGCGGCCCGGGGCGGTCGAAGCTGCCGCCCTCCAGTCCAGCGGACGAAGTTGTTGTTGCGGGACCTCCGGAAAAACAGGTCACCAACCTGTGAGCTCCCGACGATGCCCGCGGCCGAGCCTCCGAAGTCGGGCCGCCGCCGCCGGAACGCCGCCACAGCTCCGAAGTCTGTGAACCAATAACTTTTTAATGGAGAAGTCGGCGCTTTATATACCCGCGTCACCGGGCGTCACCTGCAGGACAGTGTATGTCAGCGTGTGACAGGGCGCCCGACACGATGAGACACCCAGATGTCGCCTGAAGATTTTGAACATTCCAAAATCCAGGGGCGACGGGGAGACACCGCGCGTCATGCCCCGACCACGCCACAACTACCTCTTTTCAGGCTGTCGACGAAAATGTCGCCCAAGTGGGACAGGCCCGTAAGGTTTCTCACATTAAATAGATTTGAACTTGCTCTGGGCATCAACGCCACTGTATAACACAGAGCAACTCACTACACAGTGACACCACCGCGTTGCAGCGTGGAATCCACCGAGTCTGCGCCTAGCGGCGATCCCCGCACATTAACACCACCCTGCACACACTGGGGACAATTTTACATTGACACACCAAAACCAATTAACCTACAAACCTGTGCATCTTTGGAGTGCGGGAGGAAACCGAAGATCTCGGAGAAAACCCACGCAGGGAAGAACGTACAAACTCCACGCAGACAGCGCCCGTGGTCGGGATCGAACCCGCGTCTCTGGCGCTGTAAGGCAGCAACTCAACCGTGCTGCCCTTAGCATCCTTTACAATAATAGTTCTTGTTTTTCCCACGACTGAAAACCTTTTCACTGCATCAACTTCACCGAAGCCCATCAGAATTAGATTTTGCCTGTTATCTTGAACGAGGTGAGGGCCGATTTATTTGGTTGAACGAGTTGTATTCCAGCCATAACATTGCCTGCTCTGGGAGCCTCAGGTAAGAATGTATAAAAGATTGAATTCCAAAGTTATAAAGTGTTCGGGAAGTTATAAAAGGAGTGCGTACATGTACATTCTACATAGTTGCTGGAAAGAGTCTCATTCATTAACATTAACACCAGCACCTATCAGAAAGTTCTGGAAAGAGACCAAGAGGTCACAGCCTCAGAATAAAATAACGTGCCTTTAGGAAGGAGATGAGGAGGAATTCCTTTCAATGGACAATAGACAATAGGTGCAGGAGTAGGCCATTCGGCCCTTCGAGCCAGCACCGTCATTTAATGTGATCATGGCTGATCATCCCCAATCAGTACCCCGTTCCTGCCTTCTCCCCATATCTCCTGACTCCGCTATTTTTAAGAGCCCTGTCTAGCTCTCTCTTGCAAGTATCCAGAGAACCGGCCTCCACTGCCCTCTGAGGCAGATAATTCCACAGACAGACTTTTGTCAGAGGGTGGTGAATCTGTGGAATTCATTGCCACAGCCAGCTGTGGAAGCCAGGTCATTGGGTATTTTTAAGGCAAAGATTGATATAATCCTGATTAGTACGGGTGTCAAGGGTTCTGGGGAGAAAGGGTTGAAAGGGAAAGATAGATCAGCCATGATTGAATGGTGGAATAGACTTGATAGGCCGAATGGCTTAATTCCGCTCCTAAGACTTAAGGTCATAAGGAATTGGAATTAGGACAATTGGCCAATCAAGTCTACTCCACCATTCAATCATGGCTGATCTATCTCTCCCTCCTAACCCCATTCTCCTGCCTTTTCCCCATAACCCCGGAATCCTGTACTAATCAAGAATCTATCTATCTGCCTTAAAAAAATCCATTGACTTGGCCTCCACAGCCTTCTATGGCAAGGAATTCCACTGATTCACCACCCTCTGACCAAAGAGATTTCTCCTCATCTCCTTCCTTAAAGAACATCCTTTAATTCTGTGGCTATGACCTCTAGTCCAAGGGGCTATGGAAATATTCAGAAGGTCAGTCAGCGCCCACAGAGGGTGAAAGTATTAAGGATTCGGATTGATGCACCTCGGCAGATTATGCCTGACCTTTAGACTTTAGAGATACAATGCAGAAACCAATAGGGTTGAGGCAGAGTCTTTGACCTCGAGGAGGGGAATCCATTGAGGATGGGACTGACTACCAAGGTAACGGGCAGGAATAACCCTACCCAGTGCCAGTGGCCAGAAGCAAAGATCACAGCATAAGCCAAGGCCATTCAGCCCATCGCTGGAATGATGGTCCTGTGGATGCACTCTCCACAGTGATAGGAAAATAGAAAATAGGTACAGGAGGAGGCCATTCGGCCCTTCAAGCCAGCACCGCCATTCAATATGATCATGGCTGATCATCCCCAATCAGTACCCCGTTCCTGCTTTCTCCCCATATCCCTTGATTCCGTTAGCCCTAAGAGCTAAATCTAACTCTCTCTTGAAAACATCCAGTGAATTGGCCTCCACTGCCTTCTGTGGCACAGAATTCCACAGATTCACAACTCTCTGGGTAAAATTTGTTTTCCTAATCTCCGTCCTAAATGGCCTACCTCTTATTCTTAAACTGTGACCCCTGGTTAGCCCTAAGAGCTACACCTTCTCTCCCTTCTAGGTCCCATTCCCTTTCCTCACTAACTCAAACTGCTTCTCCATTGATAGACACAAAAACCTGGAGTAACTCAGAGGGACAGGCAGCATCTCTGGAGAGAAGGAATGGGTGACGCTTCGGGTCGAGACCCTTCTTCAGACTCGACCCGATACATCACCCATTCCTTCTCTCCAGAGATGCCGCCTGTCCCGCTGAGTTACTCCAGCTTTTTGTGCCTATCTCCGGTTTAAACCAGCATCTGCAGTTCCTTCTTACACATTGCTTCTCCATCTGAGATTCTGCTTCCACCACAGTTCGGGCAACTGACCTGTGGCAACCCCTCGCTTAAAGCAAACCTTCTGGCCGCTCTCTTTGTTCTCTCTTTGATTCCCCGTTTTACCAAGCGATCGTCCGATGATCAAAGTAAGAACCATTCTGCTTCCACTGTGAACAAGTGGCAAGGAGCAGTTTATATCCAAACCGACACAAGGTAAAGGGCATTGTATGCATAATTACATCAATCCCTTTGGTTTCGACCAGATGGGATCTGGGTCTTCTGCCTTTGATGGTTATTAAGGATTCGACATGGAAGGGGTTTGGAAAGATTTAGTCCTGATCCCAGCAGAGCTCACCCCGTGACACCAAAGTGCCTATAATTTGGCAGTAATTGGCTAATCTCACTCAGAGGCCAGGAGAACAGTGAGTGTGGGAAGTGGAAATATCACCCCAGAGTGCACCGTGCTCCATGCTGTTTGTGGAATGGTACACTCAAAGCTTCGTAGGACAGAACTGCAGATGCTGGTTTAAATCGAAGATAGACACACAATGCTGGAGGAACTCAGCAGGACAGGCAGCGTCTCTGGAGAGAAGGAATGGGTGACGCCTCGGGTCGAAACACTTCTCGAAGACCCTTCCTTCTACAATTGTACCAAAGCTACTTGATCTACAAACCTGCACGTCTTTGGAGTGTGGGAGGAAACCGGAGCACCCGGAGAAAACCCACGCGGGTCACAGGGAGAACGTACAAACTCCGTACAGACAGCACCCGTAGTCAGGATCGAACCTGGGTCTCTGGCGCTGTGAGGCAGCAACTCTACCGCTGCGCCACCGTGCCACCTTTAAAGAGTAAAACAGAAATCGAGTTTAATTTTTCCGTTTCTAGAAGGGTCTCGACCCGAAACGTCACCTATTCCTTCTCTCCAGAGATGCTGCCTGTCCTGCTGAGTTACCCCAGCATTTTGCGTCACACTTGAAGCTTTGTCCCTCTCCAAAAAAAACAGACTGTGGTCTTCCACCCCAGCCCCCACTCACACTGACAAATTCAACTCGATTCTTGGTTGGCTTCTGCACGGTGGCGCAGCGGTGGAGTTGCGCCAGAGACCCGGGTTCGATCCTGACCACCGGTGCTGTCTGTACGGAGTTTACAAGTTCTCCCCATGACCTGCATGGGGTTTTCTCCGGGTGCTCCGGTTTCCTCCCACACTCCAAAGACGTGCGGGTTTGTAGCTTTTAAGTGGCTGCGGTACAAAATTGTACATTGTCCCTAGCGTGTAGGATAGTGCGAATGGTCGGGGTGATCGCTGGTCGACGCGGAATCGGTGGGCCCAGTGGCCTGTTTCCGCGCTGTATAAATTTGTACTATAATGTGTAGGGAGTGGATGCGACAGAGGGTGAATATAGAATGAAGCGTAGAGCATAGAACATTGCAGCATAGGAACTAGGGCCCACAATGTCTACAGTGCCAAACGCAATGGCAAGTTAAACTAATCTCTGCCTGCACATATTCCGTATCCCTCCACGCCCTGCATATCCATGTGTCTGTCTTAAAGCCTCTTAAACACCACTATCGTATCTGCCTCCACCACCACCCCTGGCAGCGCGTTCCAAACATTCAATGCTTTCAGTGTATAAAACCTGCCCCGCACATCCCCTTTAAACTTTGCCCCATTTCACGCTAAAGCTATGCCCTCTGGTATTTGATACTTCCTTCCTGGGATATAGGTTCTGACTGTCTACCCTCTCTGTGCCTGGTTCCCCTCAGCCTCCAATTCTCCAGAGAAAACAAACTAAAGGGCCTGTCCCACTTGCCGATTTTTTCGGCGACTGCCGGCATCATTGACTGACGTATCATGTCACCGATAAAGTCGCGGCGTGATGCGGCGGTGACGCGGCGTGACCACTTATTGACGCGCGGCGTTTCCTCAAGTGTCGCAACGTTTTTTTTGACGCCGCTGGATTTTGAAATGTTCAAAATCTTTCGGCGACCCTGATACGTCAGTCAATGATGCCGGCAGTTGCCGAAAAAAGTCGCCAAGTGGGACAGGCCTTTAACCAAGTTCAACCTTTCCTTAAAGCTAATACCAGGCATCATTGTGGTGAAGGTAGACACAAAATGCTGGAGTAACTCAGTGGATGAGGCAGCATCTATGGAGAGAAGGAGTTGGCGACATTTCACCCGCTGAGTTACTCCAGCATTTTGTGCCTACCTTTGATTTTACCAGCATCTGCAGTTCTTTTTTAAACATAATTGTGGTGAATCTCTTCTGCACCCTCTCCAAAGCTTTCACATCCTTCATGTAATGAGGTGACCAGAACTGCATTCAAAACTCCAAATGCATCTAAACAACTTCCTATAAACCTGCATCATGACTTCATGACTTTTTTTAATTTCCTATATCTCTCGTTTCCCTTTCCCCTGACGCTCAGTCCGAAGAAGGGTCTCGACACGAAACATCATCCTTTCCTTTTCTCCAGAGATGTTGTCTGACCCGCTGAGTTAAAGCCCTGTCGCACTGTACGAGCTAATTCAAGAGCTCTCCCGAGTTTAAAAAAAAATCAGTCTCGTGGTAATACGTTGAATGTACGTAGCAGCTCGGGGACGTCTCTTAGCGGCTCGTAACGCTAACGGCAGGTACTCGGGAAACGCGGCAAGCTCGGGAAGACTCGTGAAGATTTTTCAACATGTTGAAAAATGTCCACGAGAGCCTCGAGTACCGACGAGCGGCTATTACCGTAATTCTCCGAGTTCGAATCAGGGCAAAACTCGGGAGAATGAATGAACAGTGGGAATAAAACCGTATTGTATTGTAACAGTGGGACAGGGCTATTACTCCAGCTTTTTGTGTCTATCTTCAGGAGAAAAATTATATGTTCAAAACAAGAAATGTGCAAAAACTCTTCTCAACGTTCACTAGCGTTGTAATTGGTAGTGTTCACAAACTATCGCTACACCGGCACCCTTGCCACTCATGTGGCCACCTGGGTAGATTTCCCTCCCCACCGAACTCTGCCCCCCATGTCCTGCAGCGGAAGGACCCTAGACTGTGGTCCTCCCCCACCGAGCCTTGGCGTTGTCTGCACCGAGCTTCAGTGCGTCCCTCAGCACGTACTCCTGCAGTCTGCAGCGGGCCAGTTGGCAACATTCCCCGACGGACATCTCGCTCCGCTGGGAGGTCAACAAGGTTCGGGGCTGACCAAAGAGCGTCTTTCACCGAGTTGATGACCTTCCAGCAGCACCGGACGTCCATCTCTGAATGTGTCTCTGGGAACAGTTCATAGATCACAGAGTCCTCTGTGACGGAGATGTTCGGAATAAACCGTGACAGGGACCCTTGCAAACTTCTCCAGACTCTTTTTGCAAATCCACACTCTGCGAAGAGGTGGGCAACCGTCTCCTCTCCGTAGCAGCCGTCCCGAGGGCAGCGTGCGCTGGTAGTGAGGTTCCGACGGTGCAGGAAGGATCTGACTGGGAGGGCTCCCCTCACCGCCAGCCAAGCCAGGTCTTGATGCTTGTTGGTGAGTTCTGGCGATGAGGCATTTTGCCAGACAAGCTGGGCAGTCTGCTCTGGGAACCACACCACCGGATCCATGGAGTCCTTTCCCTGCAGTGCCTGCAGGATGTTCCATGCTGTCCACTGCCCAATGGACAAGAGGTCAAAGGTGTTGGTCCGGAAGAACCTTCCCACCAACGACAGATGGGGCGGCAATGTCCAGCTGACTGGCACATTGCGTGGCATCTGCGCCGGGCCCATCCTTCGCAACACCGGGGACAGGTAGAACCTCAGCAGGTAGTGACACGTGGTGCCCACGTGCCTTGGCTCTACGCTCCGCCTGAAGCAGCCACACACAAAGATGGCCATCAAGGTGAGGGCGACGTTGGGCACGCTTTTGCCCCCGTTGTGCATTGTGGCCCGTCGCACCCGGTCCGTATCGGACCCACCTGGACCTACCTGATCTCCCAGTTGCCAAACACTCTCTAACTCTCTCTCCCCATTCCCACACTGGCCTTTTGTGTCCTGGGCCTCCTCCATTGTCAGAGTGAGGCCAAATGCAGATTGGAGGAACAGCACCTCATATTTTGCTTGGGCAGCTTACACCCCAGCGGTAACGAACATTGATTTCTCAAATTCACATTCCCCCTGCACCCCCTCTCCCTCTGTCCCTTCCTCAACCCAAGCTTTCAAAGTCATCTTGTTGAGTCTCATTGTCTGTAACTCTATTTCACCTAGCCCACAGCTAACAATGGCCTATTTCCTTTATCATCGTTTGTTCTATATCTCTCTCTGTCACCATCTATATCTCCCATTTCCCCTTTTTCCCTGATGCTCGGTCCGAAGAAGGGTCTCGACCTGAAACATCACCTATTCCTTTTCTCCAGAGATGTTGTCTGACCCGCTGAGTTACTCCAGCGTTATGTGTCTATCTTTAACCCCCAGATCAACTGGAAGGTGGTCTGGGATTTCACTGAAAGCTGTCTGCATGACCCTACCAATGAAGACAAACATACTATACGATATATTAATCACTCTCTCCACTCGTGTTGCCACTTCTGTTCAATTTTAGTTTAAGTTTAGTTTGGAGACACAGTGTGGAAACAGGCCCCTCGGCCCACCGTGTCCGCGCCGACCAGCGATCACCACGTACACTCGCACCATCCTACACACTCGCGATCAATTTACTATCTTTACCGAAGTCAATTCATCCACAAACCTGTTGGAGTGTGGGAGGAAACCGGAGCACCCGGAGAAAACCCACGCAGTCACGAGTAGAACGTACAAACTCCGTACAGACTGGGATCGAACCCGGGTCTCTGGCGCTGTGAGGCATAGATACATAGATACATAGAAAATAGGTGCAGGAGTAGGCCATTCGGCCCTTCGAGCCTGCACCGCCATTCAATATGATCATGGCTGATCATCCAACTCGGTATCCTGTACCTGCCTTCTCTCCATACCCCCTGATCCCTTTAGCCACAAGGGCCACATCTAACTCCCTCTTAAATATAGCCAATGAACTGGCCTCAACTACCCTCTGTGGCAGAGAGTTCCAGAGATTCACCACTCTCTGTGTGAAAAAGTTTTTCCTCATCTCGGTCTTAAAGGATTTCCCCCTTATCCTTAAGCAGTGACCCTTTGTCCTGGACTTCCCCAACATCGGGAACAATCTTCCTGCATCTAGCCTGTCCAACCCCATAAGAATTTTTTACGTTTCTATAAGATCCCCTCTCAATCTCCTAAATTCTAGCGAATATAAGCCAAGTCTATCCAGTCTTTCTTCATATGAAAGTCCTGACATCCCAGGAATTAGTCTGGTGAACCTTCTCTGCACTCCCTCTATGGCTATAATGTCCTTCCTCAGATTTGGAAGAGGCAAATTTGGTAGAGGCAGCAACTCTACCGCTGCACCACCCTGCCGCCCCAATCCGCACTGATTTAAACGTAGGCAGAGATTTGGTAAATGCACCCATCTTTGTGATGGAGCTTTGTGTACTAATGCTCAGTCCTTGCTTTGCTGCTAGCTTCAGAGGTGACACAGTGCGCCTCATATACAAATGCTGTTCCCCTAGCCCAGAGGGGAAATTGCGATGTACTTCTGACACCTTGTGGCGC
Source organism: Malacoraja senta (assembly GCA_038087875.1). Taxonomy (NCBI): domain Eukaryota; kingdom Metazoa; phylum Chordata; class Chondrichthyes; order Rajiformes; family Rajidae; genus Malacoraja; species Malacoraja senta. Next base: position 4,483,462 of record CM075997.1, on the reverse strand, counting down.
ATCCCAGACATTGCTGCCAAATGGATTAAAAAGGCTAAAAAACAACTCCAGCTGATAGACAGTAGAAACAAGGAACTGCAGATGCCGATTTATATCCAAGATAGACACAAAGTGCTGGAGTAACTCAGCGGACCAGGCAGCATCTCTGGAGAAGAATGATTGATGACGTTTCGAGACAAAAGTCACCCACCATTGTTCTCCAGAGATACTGCCCTGACCTGCTGAGTAACTCCAGCACTTTATGTCCTCTTATGGGCACCATCTGCAGTTCCTTGTTTCTTAATCATCTGTCCACCTCTTTCCACAGATGCTGCCTGACCCACTGAGCTCTTCCAGCAGGTCTTGTTTTATTCCTCAAGATTCCTCAAGGGCGGTACGGTGGCGCAGCGGTAGATTTGCTGCCTTACAGCACCAGCGTTCCATCCTGACTACGGGCGCCGTCTGTACGGAGTTTGTACACGCTCTCCCCATGACCCGCGTGGGTTTTCTCCGGGTGCTCCGGTTTCCTCCCGCACTCCAAAGACGTACAGGTTTGTAAATCTCTGAACTAAACGAAACTAATTCCAGCACCTTCAGTCTTCAGAAGGGTCCCAACCCAGAACGTCACCTATCCATGTCCTCTGGAGACCTAACCCACTGAATTACTCCAACACTTTGTGTTCTATGCAAGATTCCAGCATCTGCAGTGTCTTGTGTCTTCATTCTCCTGAATTTTGTTTGTTAACTCCAGCTGATCAAAGCCCTCTCTCTTGTGTGGCACGATGACGCAGCGGTAGAGTTGCTGCCTGACAGCGCTCACAGCGCCAGAGACCCCGGTTCGATGCCAACTACGGGAGCTTGTCTGTTAGGAGTTTGTACCTTCTCCCCGTGACCTGCGTGGGTTTTCTCCGAGAACTTCGGTTTCCTCCCACACTCCAAAGGTTTGTCGGTTAATTGGCTTGGTATAATAAATGTAAAAATTGTCCCGAGTGTGTGTAGATAGTGGTAATGAGTGGGAATCGCTAGTCGGTGTGGACCCTGCTGTTATCAGGCAACTAAATCATCCTACCACAACCAGAGAGCAGTGCTGAACTACTATCTACCTCATTGGTGACCCTCGGACTATCTTTGATCGGACTTTGCTGGCTTTACCTTGCACTAAACGTTATTCCCTTATCATGTATCTATACACTGCAAATGGCTCGATTGTAATCATGTATTGTCTTTCTGCTGACTGGTTAGCACGCAACAGAAGCTTTTCATTGTACCTCGGTACACGTGACAATAAACCAAACTAAACTGAACTCGGTGGGCCGAACGGCCTGTTTCTACGCTGCATCTCTAAACTAAACTAAACTAGAGTGTAGGAAGGAATTGCAGATGCCAGTTTAAACTGAAGATAGACACAAAAAGCTGGAGTAGCTCAGCAGGACAGGCACCATCTCTGGAGAGAAGGAATGGGTGACGTTTCAGGTCAAGACCCTTCTTCAGACTGCTGCTGAACTAAACTAAACTAAACTAAACTGATGCAGAATTGCTCTAAACTGGAGTGTGACAGCAATCTGCCCGCCAAAGCCCTCCTCATTTTCAATTGCTTACTCTCATGATAATGTTACATCAGGCCAGCTCCCACTTCGTCATTTGAGCAAGATTGTTAATCGCTGTATGAATTCATCAATTATATACAAGCTCCTGGTTAACTCTGTTCAACCAAGCCAGGCTTACAAAACAGGAGTGTGTAAGGGCCTCAAGCAATCCTGAGGCATCCAGGTATAATTCAAAGTTGGGATATTTGGATAGCCTCAGAGAAAACAAAAATTTAGATGCATCATCTTTTCGTGATGTGTAGGAAGGAACTGCAGATGCTGGTTTACACCGAAGATAGATGCAAAATGCTGGAGTATCTCAGCGGGGCAGGCAGCATCTCTGGAGAAAAGGAATAGGTGATGTTTCGGGTCGAGACCCTCTATCAGACTGAGAGTCGGGAAGATTTGTACCTTTGTGCAGGTAGGAACTGGTTTACACTGAAGATAGACACAAAAAGCTGGAGTACATCTGCAGGTCAGACAGCATCTCTAAGATAAGGTAGACAAAAATGCTGGAGAAACTCAGCGGGTGAGGCAGCATCTATGGAGCGAAGGAAATAGGCAACGTTTCGGGCCGAAACCCTTCTTCAGACTGGGATAAGGAATAGGTGACATTTAAGAAACAGTTAGACAGGTACATGGATAGGACAGGTTTGGAGGGACATGGACCAAATGCGGGCAGGTGGGACTAGTGTAGCTGGGGCATGTTGGCCAGAATGGGCAAGTTGGGCCGAAGGGCCTGTTTCCATGCTGTATCTCGATAACTCTCTCGTGGGGTACAGACGACGGGGTGAGGGGAGGCAGAGCAGAACGTGCTTGCAATTTTACTTGAAATAATAACCAGAGGTAATCGTCTCGACTGGTTGTTAATATTCTGCTAAACTTCTTAGAAACGCTTCAAGCTGCCGAGATCCAACTGTTTTGTTTTCATTCATCTGAGACAAACGTCCTAAGGTTCTCTCTTGGTTCTCCGTGTAAACTTTGGAGTACGACCCTGATTAAAGTCAGTCTGAAGAAGGGTCTCGACCCGAAACGTCACCCATTCCTTCTCTCCAGAGATGCTGCCTGTCCCGCTGAGTTACTCCAGCATTTTATGTCTGTCTTCGATTTAAACCAGCATCTGCAGTTCCTTCCTACACAAGACCTTGATTGAACTTTTGATAGAGAGTTGTGAGTCTGTGGAATTCTCTGCCTCGGAGGGCGGTGGAGGCCGGTTCTCTGGATACTTTCAAGAGAAAGCTAGATAGGGCTCTTAAAGATAGTGGAGTCAGGGGATATGGGGAGAAGGCAGGAACGGGGTACTGATTGGGGATGATCAGCGATAGACTCGGCTTGTACTCGCTGGAATTTAGAAGATTGAGGGGGGCTCTTATAGAAACTTACAAAATTCTTAAGGGGTTGGACAGGCTAGATGCAGGAAGATTGTTCCCGATGTTGGGGAAGTCCAGAACAAGGGGTCACAGTTTAAGGATAAAGGGGAAATCTTTTAGGACTGAGATGAGAAAAACATTTTTTACGCAGAGAGTGGTGAATCTCTGGAATTCTCTGCCACAGAATTTAGTTGAGGCCAGTTCGTTGGCTATATTTAAGAGGGAGTTAGATGTGGCCCTTGTGGCTAAAGGGATCAGGGGGTATGGAGAGAAAGCAGGTACAGGATACTGAGTTGGATGATCAGCCATGATCATATTGAATGGCGGTGCAGGCTCGAAGGGCCAAATGGCCTACTCCTGCACCTATTTTCTATGTTTCTATGTTTCTATGAATGGCGGTGCTGGCTCAAAGGGCTGAATGGCCTACTCCTGCACCTATTGTCTATTGTCTATTGTCTATTGTCTATAACTAGGAATGTTTCTTGAGATTTTAGTAGGAGAATCTTTCTTTCTGCATTAGGCCTGTGGCTGGAGCCTAAGTACATCCACTGCCTCAAAACTGTGTGTAACACATCACTTCTCCCCTGAGGCACGGTATATAATTTGCAACAGTTGTCAATGGGCCTTGAGACTTGTCCAGGATCACTCCACATGTTAAAACTGCCCAACCGGCCTTATTTTTCATCCAGCCTCTTATCCACCACAAAAACCTTTAACTTTAAATTTCCTATCCCACTTTGTTCTCGCAAGATGAAGAGATAAATATGGATGGGAGGGTTCATTTGGGCCAATGATCAAAAATGAAACCAGTTTAAAAGAAAACCGTACGAGAATTGGCGATGAATTGCAGATTGTCCGATCAAATTGTTACTTAAATGATTCCAGGAGTTTAGTAATCACTGCTCTCGAGGGATATCCATTGTGACTCTTGGTATGAATGGAATTTCTTAATGATATTCCAAATTCTACCTTTTAATTGAGTGAATTCTTTGCTCACTAGCCCACATATTTGTGTATGTTTGATTAGAATTAGTATGAGCTTGGCCTACGAATTGTTTAAGAAGGAACTGCAGATGCTGGAAAAATCGAAGGTAGACAAAAATGCTGAGGAAATTCAGCGGGTGAGGCAGCATCTATGGAGCGAAGTAATAGGTGACGTTTCATGTCGAGACCCTTCTTCAGACTGATGCGGAGGTGGGGGGGGGGAAGAAGAAAGGAAGAGGTGGAGACAGTAGGCTGTGGGAGAGCTGGGAAGGGGAGGGGAAGGAGTAGCAATGTTACAACATTTTGAGATTTTAAAACTCAAGTCTGCAATTTATCCCATCAGATAAAGCATAATAAGAAGTTTACTTTGACCTAATTCACTTTCATATCTTCAGTATTAAAAAAGTTATGGCCATTTTCATACTCGGAAATTAGTATCTTGTTCCCAATTGCTTTTCCATTGACTTAACACAAAAGCTGTGATCGAAGACAGTCAAAAGCCTATAACTTTCTTAAAAATCAAGAGAACTGAATGAAATTTTCAGTTATTATAGATTGAAGCATTCTGAAACAAATATAAAACATCTTACTTGGATGACCTGAAATTAAAGCATATAATTTGTTAATTACCTAATTGTAGCTAATTACAAAATTGACCGTTGTGGCGGAAATAGTAATACACACCTTGAACATTCAAAAATGTGATATTCTCAAGATCAGAACTTTAATATTATTGTATTATATGCTGTAAGTCCGTAACAGATAGGTAAATAAATTACAATTTCTAGCAATGGACCAGGTCTTTATGGAGAAGATCAGTTGCTAGCTGGTACATTGGCATATCATAATCAGTAGCATCATCATACTCCTCAGAGTGTAACCAATAAGCAACTCTGTACACCTTGTTTTTCCTCAACTTTTCAATTTTGGCATTGTAAACTACAAGTTTTTGCTCTTCAAACCACGCATGACATGCCTTTCTGCCCACTACTTTCCCATTAAGAATGTCCTGTAGATTCCATTTCTTAAGAAAAGGATATTTTTTTTAAATAGCCTAAGTACCCAAATAGCAAACTAATCCCATTCACACAAGAATTCACAATATAACATGGTTTTTAAATCTCACTGTCATGATGGAAGGAATTTAATGTTTAATTCCCATAAATTAATCTAGAAACATCCACCCAAAATATAATCAAATTATTGTTTTTTTCACAATACATGTGACTCAAACTGTTGTGAATATTTAGTTTAAAAATAATGATCATGGAGAGAGAGAATAAGACAAAATATGGACAATTTAGACGGCTTATCTCCAAAACAAATGGGCATTTTAATCATCTTGCTTCTGGAACGCGATCGATTGGAATGTTGCATTTGCGATGAATTTGAAACCCATATCGGCAGGAAAAACACTGCCGGTTCGTATGGGGCCCAAATCACATTTTCACTTATAGAGGATTGATTAGTCATCCCAAGAAGCAAGTTTATATGTAAAATACACGACTTACACCGTGTTTTGTCCCCTACTTGAGATCCGTCACGTTGTAGGTGTTAACGGCGTTAGAAGTCGCTTTTTATTTTAATATAATTATGAAATTGTCTCGCGAATAAAAAATTTAAAAATCGGGAATGGATGTCGGAACGATTTTTCTGCATCAGCTAGCAGCCCGAGGAAATCCGCCTCGGACAGGCGGTAGAAAACTGGATTTTAATCCCGCCCCCCCCTCTCAAAGGCGCCAAAGTCGGGCACACGGCCAATGGCAGAACTGCAGCGCCGCTGAAGGTAAGTTTTGTAACATCGCTAGAAGGAGGGAGAAAGCAAGGACTACCTGAAATTAGAGAAGTCAATGTTCATACCACTGGGGTGTAAACTGTCCAAGCGAATTATGAGGTGCTGCTCCTCCAAGTTGCGGTGGGACTCACTCTGGCCATGAAGAAGGCCCAGGACAGAAAGATCGGATTCGGAATGGGAGGGGGAGTTGAAGTGCTAGGCCACCGTTGCTGCCTCACAGCGCCAGAGACCCCGGTTCAATCCCGACCGCGGGTGCTGTCTGTACGGAGTTTGCACGTTCTCCCCATAACCTGCCTGGGTTTTCCTTGGTTTCCTCCCACAGTCCAAAGACATACAAGTTTGTAGGTTAATTATGTTCGGTAAAATTGTAAATTGTCCCTAGTGTGTGTAGGGTAGTGGTTGTGCGCGGGGATCGCTGGTCGGTGTGGACTCGGTGGGCCGAAAGGCTTGTTTCCACGCAGTATCTCTAAACTAAGCAGCGTATGTTTGTATATCTGTGTATGTTTTAGTTTTAGTTTTAGAGATACAGCAGGCAAACAGGCCCTTCGGCCCACCGAGTCAACGCCAACCAGTTCTATATTATCCCACTCTCTCATCAATTTTTATATTTACAGTGACCTGGACTAAGGGATCGCACGATCTTGTCAGCACAGTGACAAAGCTAGTTGAACCACTGCCTCACAGTGCCAAAGACTCGGGCTCGATCCTGACCTTGGGTGCTGTCTGTGTGGAGTTTGCATGTTCTGCCTGTTACCGCGTGGGTTTCCTCTGGGTGCTCCGGTTTCTTCCCGCATCCCAAGGAACTGCAGATACTGGTTGGCACGGACTCAGTGGGCCGAAGGGCCTTTTTCCGTGCTGTATCTCTAAAGGACAATAACAGGGTAAGTAGGATATCAGAATGTACTTACACTGAGAAAGAACTTGAGGGGCATGATGGCGCATGCCTCACAGCGCCAGAGACCCGGGTTCGATCCTGTCCTCGGGTGTTGTCTGTGTGGAGTTCGCATGTTCTCCATGTGACCAGGTGGGTTTTCTCCAGGTGCTCCGGTTTCCTCCCACATCCCAAAGACGTGCGGGTTTGTAGGTTAATCGGCCCTCGGTAAATTGCCCCCTAGTGTGTAGGGAGTGGATGAGAAAGTGGGATAACATAGAACTGGTGTGAATGGGTGATCGATGGTCGGCGTGGATCCGGTGGGCCGAAGGGCCTGTTTCTATGCACTACCTCTGAACCAAACTAAGGGGGAGGGACAAAAATGTGATGGGAGCAGCAAGAGAGGGCATGGTGCAAAAAGCAGGTGGGAGGATCTAAGTGATGAGAAGGAAAGAGAGGGGAGCACAGAGGTGAAGTTGGAAAATTCAATGGTTTTAGGCTACCTGGACAGAATATGGGAATATGTTCTTCAAGTTTGCGTCTGGCCTCATAGTGGTAATGGAGAAGGCAGGGAGAGACAGACAGGGAGAGACTGAGACAGGGAGAGACTGAGACTGGGAGAGATCGAGACAGGGAGAGATCGAGACAGGGAGAGACTGAGACAGGGAGAGACTGAGACAGGGAGAGACTGAGACAGGGAGAGACTGAGACAGGGAGAGACAGAGACAGGGAGAGACAGACAGGGAGAGACTGAGGCAGGGAGAGACAGAGAGAGACTGAGGCAGGGAGAGACTGAGACAGGGAGAGACAGACAGGGAGAGACAGGGAGAGACTGAGGCAGGGAGAGACAGGGAGAGACAGGGAGAGACTGAGGCAGGGAGAGACAGGGAGAGACTGAGGCAGGGAGAGACAGAGACAGGGAGAGACAGAGACAGGGAGAGACTGAGACTGGGAGAGACAGAGACAGGGAGAGACTGAGACAGGGAGAGACAGAGACAGGGAGAGACAGAGACAGGGAGAGACAGGGAGAGACTGAGGCAGGGAGAGACTGAGACTGGGAGAGACAGAGACGGAGAGACTGAGACAGGGAGAGACAGAGACAGGGAGAGACAGAGACAGGGAGAGACTGAGGCAGGGAGAGACAGAGGCAGGGAGAGAGAGACAGGGAGAGACAGAGACAGGGAGAGACTGAGGCAGGGAGAGACTGAGACAGGGAGAGACAGGGACAGGGAGAGACAGGGACAGGGAGAGAGAGACAGGGAGAGACAGAGACAGGGAGAGACAGAGACAGGGAGAGACAGAGACAGGGAGAGACTGAGACAAGGAGAGACTGACACAGGGAGAGACAGACAGGGAGAGACTGAGACAGGGAGAGACAGAGACAGGGAGGAACATTGAAATGGCACACAACTAAGAGTTCAGGGTGGCCACTGTCGACAGAGTACAGATGCTCAGTGAAAAGATCACCTCATCTACGCTTGATCTCGATATGCAGCACAGTGGCGCAGCGGTAGAGTTGCTGCCTCACAGCACCAGAGACCCGGGTTCGATCCTGACTCCGGGTGCTGTCTGTACGGAGTTTGTACGTTCTCCCCGTGACCTGCGTGGGTTTTCTCCGGATGCTCCAGTTTGCTCCCACTTTCCAAAGAAGTGCAGGTGTGTAGGTTAACCCATCACATTCTTGTCCCTCCTACCAGTTCAGTTCAGTTTAGTTTAGTTTAGTTGAGTTGACTTTAGTTTACATTAGTTTAGTTGAGTTTAGTTTAGTTGAGTTTAGTTTATTTTACTTAAAAATAGTAAATTGTCCCAAGTGGGTGTAGGATAGTGTGTATGTGTGCGGGGATCACTGGTCGGCACGGATTCGGTGGGCCGAAGGGCCTTTTTTCACGCTGTATCTCTAAACTAAGCTAAACTAAAATATGGTGTTTGCCACATGAAGGGTGTAATAGATAAAGTTGTATGTGGATCTTTGCTTCAACTGGAAGGGCTGTTTATGCCCCTGGATGGTAGAGAGGGAGGAGGTTTTAGTTTGGATTAGTTTAGTATTACAGCGTGGAAACAGGCCCTTCGGCCCCCAAGGCTCATGCTGACCAATGATCCCCGCTCACTAACACTATCTTACACAAACAAGGGATAATTTACACTTACACCAAGCCAATTAACCTACAAATCTGCACATCTTTGGAGTGTGGGAGGAAACCAGGGCACCTGGAGAAAACCCAGGCAGGTCACGGGGAGAATGTACAGTGGGAACTCCGTACAGACAGCGCCCGTAGTCAGGATCGAACCCGCGTCTCTGGCGCTGTGAGGCAGCAACTTTACCACTGCGCCACCAGCTTCAGTACAATTGTCTTTGGTAAAAATAGTGAATTGTTCCCAGTGTGTGTAGAGGATCAATGGTTGGCGAGGTCTTGGTGGGCCAAAGGGCCTGTTTCCGTGCTGTGTCTCTAACGTTAACTAATATATTGAGGTGGAAACACCAAGGTGCAATGGACAAGATTACAGGTGAATCTTTGCCATCCAAGGACCCAAATAGTGTTTCCAGGTGCGGCAGAGGTTCACCTGCACCTCCTCCAACCTCATCTATTGCATCCGCAGCTCCAGGTGTCAGTTGCTCTACATCGGTGAGACCAAGCGCAGGCTTGGCGATCGTTTCGCCCAACACCTCCGCTCGGTTCGCATTAACCAACCTGATCTCCCGGTGGCTCAGCACTTCAACTCCCCCTCCCATTCCGAATCCGACCTTTCTGTCCTGGGCCTCCTCCATGGCCAGAGTGAGGACCACCGTAAATTGGAGGAGCAGCACCTCATATTTCGCTTGGACAGTTTACACCCCAGGGGTATGGACATTGACTTCTCCAATTTCAGGTAGTCCCTGCTTTCTCCCTCTTTCCCCTCCCATTTCCAACTCTCCCACAAGCCTATATTCTTTATTCTTCCCACTCTCCACACCCCCACATCAGTCTGAAGAAGGGTCTCGACCCGAAACGTCACCTATTCCTTCGCTCCATAGATGCTGCCTTACCTGGAAGGGCAGTTTATGCCCCCTGGATAGTGGTGCGGGAGGAGGTGTAGGACTGGGGTTGCCCCTTCTGGGGTCACAGGGAACGCGCTTGGGGTCTGGTGTGGAGCAATAAGGGGGTCTCAGATAAGCTCTGAACTACATAGACTATTATTATGAAGATAGACACAAAATGCTGGAGTAACTCAGCGGGACAGGGAGCATCTCTGGAGAGAAGGGATGGGTGACATAGAAACATAGAAACATAGAAAATAGGTGCAGGTGGAGGCAATTTGGCCCATCGAGCCAGCACCGCCATTCATTGAGATCATGGCTGATCATCCACAATCAGTAACCCGTGCCTGCCTTCTCCACATATCCCTTAATTCCACCGGCCCCTAGAGCTCTATCTAACTCTCTTTTAAATTCATCCAGTGAATTGGCCTCCACTGCCCTCTGTGGCAGAGAATTCCACAAATTTGTAACACCCTGGGTGAAAAAGTGTTTTCTCATCTCAGTTAAATGGCCTCCCCTTTATTCTTAAGGGCCTGTCCCACTTGGCGATTTTATCGGCGACTGCCGACGTCATTGACTGACGTATCAGGGTCGCTGAAAGATTCTGAACATTTCAAAATCCAGCGTCGAACAAAACAAATGTTGCAACACTTGGAAACAATCCTATAGCTCACTATAGCTCACACCCTCCAGTCCTGGCAACATCCTCGTATAAAACCAGATGTGAAATGACTATGGCTAGGGGAAGGTGGGACCAGATGTAACAACATTAGAGACATGGATGAATTGATCTGGAGGGCATGCTTTTGGGGTGCATGACTCTAACTCATCAGAGGCAACCTTAAGGGCCTGTCCCACCAGCATGCGACTGCATGCGTCTAGCGCGACCAAACATGGTGGCTTGAGGCGTACGGCCTCGCGGGGCCGGTCCCACTTCCAACCGCGGAGCCGTCTGGAGTTGTGCGGAGCTGGTCCCGACATCAAACTCACCAATCAGCTGGGTAGGAGGCGGGCCGACTGAATTTGGACGTCGCACGGCGTCGGGCGGTTATGTCATCGCGCAACGCCACGCGCTAGGCGTACGCCGTCAAGACGCTGCGTGCGGCGTCGAGGCGGTGCGTGCGGCGTCGAGGCGGTGCGTGCGGCCTCCATGCGGCAGCGGGCCGGCAGGCCTTTGCCGCGCGGAATTTTTGAACACGGTCAGTTTTTCGGAGCCCCGTGCGATGTCGGGACCAGCTCCGCACAACTCCATGCGGCTCCGGCGATCGAAGTGGGACCGGCCCCGCGAGGCCGCACGGCTAGCGCGACCACGTCAGGTCGCGCTAGCCGCATGCAGTCGCATGCTCGTGGGGCAGGCCCTTTATACATGACAATGAGACTTTGTGTATTCAACAAGTTGCATTTTAACAGCACCTTTAACATTGTGTGCAGGAAGGAACTGCAGATGCTGGTTTACACCCAAGATGCTGGAGTAACTCAGCAGGACTGGCAGCATCTCTGGAGAGAAGGAATGGACCATTTAGTGGAAGTCCAGAACCAGGGGCCACAGTTTAAGAATAAGGGGTAAACCATTTAGAACGGAGATGAGGATACACTTTTTCACACAGAGGGTTGTGAGTCTGTGGAATTCTCTGCGTCAGAGGGCGGTGGAGGCCGGTTCTCTGGATACTTTCAAGAGAGAGCTAGATAGGGCTCTTAAAGATAGCGGAGTGAGGGGATATGGGGAGAAGGCAGGAACGGGGTACTGATTGGGGATGATCAGCCATGATCACATTGAATGGCGGTGCTGGCTCGAGGGGCTGAATGACCTACTCCTGCACCTATTGTCTATTGTCTATTGTTTATTGAATGGGTGACGTTTCAGGTTGAGACCCTTTTTCAGACTCTCCATACTCTAAAGACGTACAAGCTTTGGTAAAATTGCAAATTGTCCCCAGTGTGTGTAGGATAGTGTTAATGTGCGGGGATCGCTGGTAAGTGCGGACTAGGTGGGCCGAATGGGCTGTTTCCGTGAGGTATCTCTAAACTAAAGTAAAATTAAGCATTACCATGTTACAGGCACAAAGAAAAATTACAAGGTCCGTAATGAGTGCTGTCTGTACGGAGTTTGCACGCTCCTCTGGGTTTTCCTCTGGAGCTCCGATTTCCTCCCACACTCCAGAATTACAGGATTGTAGGCTCATCAGCTTGGTAGAATTGTAGCTAGACACAAATAGCTGGAGTAACTCAGCGGGACAGGCAGCATCTCCAGAGAGAAGGAACGGGTGTTGTTTCGGGTTGAGACCCCAATTGTCCCTCGTGTGTGCAGGATGATGTTAATGTGTGGGGATGGCTGGGAAGTGCGGACTCGGTGGGCCGAAGGGCCTGTTTCCGTGCCGTATCTCTAAACTAAATTAAATACTGCTCCGATTATTTCCAAATCTCTCAATGAGCAGTGATGAATCGCCAACCTCTGTAAATATGTGTACATAAAACCTCTTTTATTGCAGTAAACAGAATCACCTGTTGTGCCAGCAGACATATGCAGGAAGGAACTGCAGACGCTGGTTTTAATCGAAGATAGACACAAAATGCTGAGGTATCTCAGCGGGTCAGCACCTCTGGAGAGAAGGAATGGGTGACGTTTTGGGTCAATAGACAATAGACAAGAGGTGCAGGAGTAGGCCATTCGGCCCTTGGTACCAGCACCGCCATTCAATGTGATCATGGCAGATCATCCCCAATCAGTACCCCGCTTCAGACTGAGTGTCAGGGGAAAGGGAAACGAGAGATATAGATGGAGACATGGAGAGATGTTGTATGGAACAAATGAATGAAACCTTTGCATCTTCAGACCGAGAGTCAGCGGAGAGGGAAATGCCTCAGATCCGTAGACTTGGATTTTTCACAGAGAGGATGATGGGTGCAGTATATGGAAGCCAAGTCAAGTTTATTCGTCACATACGCATGTATGTGCAGTGAAATGGAAAGTGGCAATGCCTGTGGATTGTGCAAAAAAAACCTACAAAACAGAATAGAACAGAATCAGTAATTACATATTTGTGAGGAAAAAAAAGAAAAGAAAAAAAAGAAAAGAAAACAGCAATTTAAAAAAGACACAATACAACAGTAAATTGGTTCAGTAAGTTAGCCCCTGGTGAGATAAGTTTACAGTGCTAATGACTTCTGGGTACGAGCTGCCGGAGGTGGTAGTTGAGGCTGGTACAACAACAACAACATGGAAAAGACATTTGGACGGTTTCATGCAGAGGAAAGGTTTCGAGGGATCTGGACCTACGTGAATAAATGGACCAACCTGAGGGATCCAGTCGCGGAGCCTGCGGACCTGCCATCGCGGAGCTGGCCGACTTCGGAGCGGGAAGAGCTGTGGTGGCGTGCACCTGCGACCCGACTTCGGAGCTTTGGAGACTCCGGCCGCAGGCCCGGTGGACAGGAACATCGGGAGCTCGCAGGTCCCTGGTGGGAGACCGCTTTTCAGAGCTCCCGCAACGGCAACTTCCCCCCGCTGGAATCGCGGGGTTTAAATGACTCGGAGCGGGGCCTAACATCGTCCGGCGCGGCTTAAAACGGCCGCGGGACTTACAATCGCCCGCCGGGGGCTTTAACATCGGGAGCCCCAGTTCGCCTCGACGCTGCAGTTGGACTGCTGGACCGCGGGAGAAGAACAAAGGGAAGAGAAGTGACTTTTGCCTTCCATCACAGTGAGGAGGTGTTGGAGGTTCACTGTGATGGATGTTTGTGTAAAGTGTGTTAAGTGTAGGTCTTGGGTTATTTTGTAATGTAAGACTGTAGAAAATGCAATATCATCCAAACCAAACTGCTTGAATGACAATAAAAGGCATTCTATTCTATTCTATACAAATATATATATATATATAAATATAAATATCTATGAAGAAGGCCTGAGGAAGGGTCTCGACCCGAAACGTCACCCATTCCTTCTCTCTAGAGATGCTGCCTGTCCCGCTGAGTTACTCCAGCTTTTTGTGTCTATAATGCATGATTACTCAGGGGAGATTTTGCCTGATCGACTATAATTGCCAGGAGATGGTTAAACACTTAATCTGCTTTAGTGACGGGCCCACAGGAGATTAGAACTGATTTAATGTTCCTTCCCAACCTCGTGTACAGTTGAGGTGACTCTATAACAGCAAGGAATCACCATGAAGACATGACAATGTTACCGGATCAGTTACAGAGGTGTATCGCTGCTTCAGATAGTCGTATCTTTTGAGTTTAGTTTAGAGATACAGCACGGAAATGAGCCCTTCGGCCCATCGAGTCCGTGCCAACCAGCGATCCCCGCCTGCTACCACTATCCTACACACACTAGGGACAATTTACATTTACACCAAGCCAATTAACCTACAACCCTGTATGGATTTGGAATGTGGGATGAAACTGGAGATCCCGGAGAAAGCCCACGCAGGTCACGGGGAGAAGGTACAAACTCCGTACAGTCAGCACCCGTAGTCAGGATCGAACGCGGGTTTGAAACTTGAAACAGGCCATTCCGTCCCACCGAGTCCGAGCTAACCCGTTCGCACCACTTCTATGTTGCCGCAGTTTCGCATCCCACACTCCAAAGACGTACAGGTTTGTAGGTCAATTGGCATCAGTACAAATTCTAACTTCTAGTGTGTGTAGGATAGCGTTGTTGTGCGGGGATCGCTGGTCGGTGCAGACTCGGTGGGCCGAAGGGCATGTTTCTGCGCTGTTTCCCCAAACTAATCTAAGAAGTCTTCTATTTCTCCAGGCTTCTTAGTTTCGTTCAGAGATACAGCGCAGAAACATGCCCTTCGGCCCACCGAGTCTGCACCGACCACCAATTGGCCTACAAAGCTGTACATCTTCAGAGTGTGGGGGGGAAACTGGAGCACTGGGAGAAAACCCACGCGGGTCATGGGGAGAACGTACAAACTCCGTACAGACAGCACCCGTGGCCTGGATCGAACCCGGGTCACTGGCGCTGTGAGGCAGCAACTCCACCGCTGCGCCACTGAGTTGAGGAATCTGGAGTTTGCTCTCCTGATGTTAGGAAGATATACTTTCCATGGAAGCCCTGTGGAGAAGGGCAGTCAGATTGATTCCAGGCGTGAAGATGTTATTTTATGGAGAAAGATGAAACTAACTGGGCCTGTAACCTCGAGAACTACTATCTACCTCATTGGTGACCCTCGGACAATCATTGATCGGACTTTGCTGGCTTTACCTTACACTAAACCTTATTCCCTAACCATTGTATCTATACACTGTAAATGGCTCGATTGTAAACATGTATTGTCTTTCTGCTGACTGGTTAGCATGCAACAAAAGCTGTACCTCGGTACACGTGACAATAAACTAAACTAAACTCAAACTAAACTAAGGTTCAGAAGAAAGTGGTTATCTTATTGAAGTGTGCAAGTTTGGGGGGGGAGGGGAGCTTAACGGGGTTGATACAGAAGGAATGTTTTGTGTGATGAGGAAGTTTAGATCCAGGGGTCACAGACGCAGGATAAGGGGTCACCCATTTTAGACTGAGATGAGGAAGAATTCTCCACCCAAGAGACTGAGAATGTTGAATCTGTATCAATCAATCCATTTTATTTGTATAGCACATTTAAAAACAACCCACGTTGACCAAAGTGCTGTACATCAGTGCAGATACTAACGGGCTACATACAGTGGTACATAGATCTAACAATACGTACATAATCTGTTTACAGCGCCCCCTCAGAGGGCCTCAAAAAACGGTAGGGAGTAGAAATAGGTTTTGAGCCTCGATTTAAAGGAGTCGATGGAGGGGGCAGTTCTGATGAGGAGCGGGATGCTGTTCCAGTCTAGGTGCTGCAACCGCAAAAGCACGGCCACCCCTGAGCTTAAACCTAGACCGCGGGATAGTCAGTAGCCCAAAGTCGGCCGACCTGAGGGACCTGGAGGTAGAATGGTGGGTTAGAAGATTTTTTATATGGGGGGGTGGGGGGAGAAGCCCGTCAAGGGCTTTGTAAACCAATAAGAGAAGCTTGAAGTTGATTCTGTACCGTACTGGGAGCCAGTGGAGAGAGGCCAGGATTGGGGTGATGTGGTCCCTTTTACGGGTACCGGTCAGAAGTCTCGCTGCGGCGTTTTGAACCAATTGCAGGCGGGACAGGGAAGATTGGCTGTTGGAGCCATTTAGGTTTGGGCTAGCTACTGTTGGCATATATTATTATTTTGTCTAGATATTTCCTGCAGAATTATTTTGAACACTCTTGAAGCTTGGTAGGACGTTACATATAGCGTCGTCGCGTGGAGTGACCAGATCAGACCAGGCAAGGGAGAGAGTACACAGTTCTTACAAGATGAGAGAGAACGGAAAGTTACAGCTTGTATGAGAATAAGGAATATTTGGCATGAATCATCTCTTTGTTGGTACAACTGCTTCAATAAAGAAGCATATAAACTGGAAATAACGACTGGACGATCCGTTTTTTATCGTCTGCGTAAGGTAACTCCTGCCCGCCTGTGTAGTAATGGCAACGGAAAGTTGGACATTGGAAAAGTTTGAAATTGCCATTACAGAATCTTTAGGGAATCTATGAGCATGCTGACCGGTTGCATCGTGGCTTGGTTCGGCAACTTGTGCGCCCAGGAGCGGAAAAGACTGCAAAAAGTTGTAACCACTGCCCAGTCCATCATCGGCTCTGACCTCCCTACCATCGAGGGGATCTATCGCAGGCACTGCCTCAAAAAGGCTGGCAGCATCATCAAGGACCCACACCATCCTGGCAACACACTCATCTCTCCGCTACATTCAGGTAGAAGGTACAGGAGCCTGAAATCTGCAACATCCAGGTTGAGGAACAGCGTCTTCCCCACAGCCATCAGACTATTATACTCAACTCAAACAAAAATCTGAACTTTAATAGCCTATTGCACTTTATCTGTTTATTTATGTGTGTGTGTATATATATTTAATGGTATATGGACACACTGATCTGTTCTGTAGTCATGTCTACTATATTCTGTTGTGCTGAAGCAAAGCAAGAATTTAATTGTCCTATCTGGGACACATGACAATAAACTCTCTTGAATCTTGAATCTTATTGAAAATTTAGAATCGATGAGTTGCTGAAAATGTCGCTCTGTGGCGATAATCAATGAAAGGGAAAACTGACGCCAGAAAACCTAACATATTTTACCGGGCACCAACTATTTTCGGCATGATCCCAAACTACACTAGATTCCTCTCAATCTGGCCACAGTGCTGCCACATTACCAGCAACTAAAGAAAGACAAGCTGCTTTACTGGAGTAAGGATTAGTGAAGTAATATCTTTCTGTAGTCAGCGGGTGGTGAATCTGTGGAATTCTTTGCCACAGAAGGCTGTGGAGGCCAAGTCAGTGGATATTTTTAAGGTAGAGATAGATAGATTCTTGATTAGTACGGGTGTCAGAGGTTATGGGGAGAAGGCAGGAGAATGGGGTTAGGAGGGAGAGATAGATCAGCCATGTTTGAATGGTGGAGTAGACTTGATGGGCCGATTGGCCTAATTCTGCTCCTATCACTTATGACCTTCTGAAATGCTTTGAGATTTCACATAAAATGAAAGATCTATTTGCAAGACAGCACTTAACTCCATTTAGGTTCGTTTAGTGTAGTTTCGTTTAGAGATACAGCACGGAAGCAGGCCCTTTGGCCCATCGAGTCCATGCCGACCAGCGATCCCCGCACACTAACACTATCCGACACACACTCGGGACAATTTTACAATCACACCAAGCCAATTAACAAACCTGTACGTGTTTGGAGTGTGGGAGGAAACCGAAGATCTCGGAGAAAACCCACGCAGGTCACGGGGAGAACGTACAAACTCCGTACAGACGGCACCCGTAGTCGCGATCGAACCCGGGTCTCTGGCGCTGTGAGGCAGCAACTCTCCCGCTGGACGACCGATGTGTACCATGGAGGTGTATTTATTCTACCGCTTGTTACCATCCGTGATTGAACATCTAATTACAGAGGGATAATGTCATGTTAAGGAGCTGGAAAGTTAAGGAGAATTCTTTAATATAAACGAGGTCGTAACCCAGATGATCGCACTTAATGAGCGGAGTGAGTCATCACTTTGAGATGATCACAGATTCATTCCAGGAGTTAGCCCGAGGCTCCCTTCAAACCACTGCCTGCTCTGACATTCAAAGCACCATTTGTGCTAAATAACTCATCTAGCATGGAGGAAGAGCTGGAGGGGAGAGAGCCTATAACGGTCATGTAAAAACTCAGGCTGGTCCATAACCTGACAATACACGATTACGGTCTAATTAGGAGCTTTATTAGGAGACGGTCGTGGATGGTGACAAGGGGTCAAGCGATCGATGAGACAGGATTCATCCTGTCACTGGTACCCACATGAGGATTCTCCCATCAGCCCTTTCTCCATCGCCAGCTTTATCTGCACCACAACACTTTAGATGCAAACAATCAAAGGTACAGCCGCATCCGCGCCTCCCGCAAGATCATACCTTCATACGCTCATAAGTCATAGGAGCAGAATTAGGCCATTCAGCCCATCGAGCTTCCCCCTGCCATTCAATCATGGCTGATCTATCTCTCCCTCTCGACCCCATTCTCCTGCCTTCTCCCCACACAACCCTCGACACCCGTACAAATCATTTAGACAGGACAAGTTTCGCTATTGAGGGAGTGAAGCGTAGGTTTACAAGGTTAATTCCCGGGATGGCGGGACTGTCATATGCTGAGAGAATGGAGCGGCTGGGCTTGTACACTCTGGAGTTTAGAAGGATGAGAGGCAATCTCATTGAAACATATAAAATTGTTACAGGTTTGGACAAACTAGGGGCAGGAAACATGTTCCCGATGTTGGGGGAGTCCAGAACCAGGGGCCACAGTTTAAGAATAAGGAGTAAGCCATTTAGAACGGAGACAAGGAAACACTTTTTCTCACAGAGAGTGGTGAGTCTGTGGAATTCTCTGCCTCAGGTGGAGGCAGGTTCTCTGGATGCTTTCAAGAGAGAGCTAGATAGGGCTCTTAAAAATAGCGGAGTCAGGGGATATGGGGAAAAGGCAGGAACGGGGTACTGATTGGGGATGATCAGCCATGATCACATTGAATGGCAGTGCTGGCTCGAAGGGCTGCATGGCCTACTCCTGCACCTATTGTCTATTGTCTAGTGAAACAAGTAAACATGGAAAATAGGTGCAGGGGTAGGCCATTCGGCCCTTCGAGCCAGCACCGCCAATCAAACAAATCATGGCTGATCATCCAAAATCAGTACCCTGTTCCTGCTTTTTTCCCCATATCCCCCATTTAGAAGGATATGGGCCAAAAGCAGGTAAGTGGGACTAGTGTAGATGGGGCATGTTGGCCAATATGGTCAAGTTGGGCCTAAGGCCCTGTTTCTATGCTCTAAGACTCTATGACTATAATCAAGAATCTGTCAATCTCCACGTTATAAATACCCACTGACTTGGCCTCCACAGCCATCTGTGGCAATGAATTCAACAGATT
Organism: Malacoraja senta; assembly: GCA_038087875.1. Classification (NCBI taxonomy): domain Eukaryota; kingdom Metazoa; phylum Chordata; class Chondrichthyes; order Rajiformes; family Rajidae; genus Malacoraja; species Malacoraja senta. The sequence continues at coordinate 4,464,368 of CM075997.1, read as the reverse complement.
CACCACCCTCTGACTAAAGAAATTCTTCCTTGTCTCCTTTCTAAAGGTCCATCCTTTTAGTCTGAGGCTGAGCCCTCTGGCCCGCGACTCTTCCACTAGTGCAAGCATCCTCTCCACATCCACTCTATCCAGGCCTTTCACTATTCGGTGAGTTTCAATGAGGTTCCCACTGCAGTGGGCCGACAGAGAATGTAAAGCTGGAGGAAGGGAGAAACAAGGAACTGCAGTTGCTGGTTTACCAAGGAAAAACACAAAATGCTGGAGTAACTCAGCGGGTCAGGCAACATCCCTGGAGAAGATGGACAGGGGATCGTTTCCGGCTGAACAAGGGTCCCGATCCGAAACATCACCTGTCCATGTTCTCCGGGGATGCTGCCTGACCCGCTGAGTTACTCCAGCATCTTGCGTCGTTTCCTGGAGAAAGGTAGACTAGGCCTTTCTCTGTAGACCACCTGCACAGCCTTGTAGACTTGGTCACGGGGAGAACGTACAAACTCCGTACAGACAGCACCCGTAGTCAGGATCGAACCCGGGTCTCTGGCGCTGGGAGGCAGCGACTGTACCTTCAGTGCCACTGTGCTGATCTGACTGGACAGACACAAACAAGGTTTTCTGCTGTCCCGCAGTAGGTAGACAATAGACATAGACAATAGGTGCAGGAGTAGGCCATTCAGCCCTTCGAGCGAGCACCGCCGTTCAATGTGATCATGGCTGATCATCCCCAATCAGTACCCCGTTCCTGCCTTCTCCCCATATCCCCTGACTCCGCTATCTTTAAGAGCCCTATCTAGCTCTCTCTTGAAAGCATCCAGAGAACCTGCCTCCACCGCCCTCTGAGGCAGAGAATTCCACAGACTCACAACTGTGTGTGTGTGTGTGTGTGTGTGTGTGTGTGTGTGTGTGTGTGTGTGTGTGTGTGTGTGTGTGTGTGTGTGTGTGTGTGTGTGTGTGTGCGTGTGTGTGCGTGTGTGTGTGCGTGTCCGTCCGTCCCAAGGACGTGCGGGTTTGTGGGTTAATGGTATTTGCAAATTGTCCCCTGCTATGTAGGGAGTGAAAGAGAGTGTGGGATAACGTGGAACTAGTGTAAACGGGTCATCGATGGTTGGCGTGGGCTTGGAGGGCAATAGACAATAGATAATAGGTGCAGGAGTAGGCCATTTGGCCCTTCCAGCCAGCACCGCCATTCAATGTGATCATGGCTGATCATCCCCAATCAGTACCCCGTTCCTGCCTTCTCCCCATATCCCCTGACTCCG
>CM075997.1:4423112-4458112 GCA_038087875.1 Malacoraja senta | reverse complement strand
CAAAATATTTCAGGCTTAATGTCAAATATCTCAGAGGACCCAGTGAAGAAGATTGAGTTTCCATGACAATTGATGAATTCCAAGAGACACATCAGGACTAAGTGAGTATCCTTTACATTTGGAAGAGCCAGATGGGCTAGGAGGGTTGAATTCAATACTTTGGAGATCTTCAGGGGTCTACACACTACCAGCCGCTTCCATCAGTAAATTGGCAAGAGTTCTTCTTTTTACAGCAGCAATTGGACCTGGAAATGCTAAATGATGATAAGGTGCTGCAATCATTCAAGATAAGTGTGCCATCATAATTGTCATATGGAACAATGCAATTCTTAAGGGCCTGTCCCACCAGCATGCGATTGCATGCATCTAGCGCGACCTAACATGGTCGCTTGAGGTGTACGGGCTCGCGGGGCCGGTCCCACTTCGATCGCCGGAGGCGTATGGAGTTGTGCGGGGCTGGTCCCGACATCGCGCGGGGCTCCGAAAATCTTGCACTGTCCGAAAATCCCGCGTGACAGCGGCCTGTCGGCCCGCAGCCGCATTGAGGCTGTACGCAGCGCCTCGATGGGCGTACGCATCGTCTCAGCGTGCCGTTGCGTGATGACGTCACCGCCCGACGCCTTGCGACGTCCAAATTCAGTCGGCCCGCCTCCTGCCCAGCTGATTGGTGAGTATGATGTCGGGACCAGCCGCGCACAACTCCATACGCCTCCGCGGTTGGAAGTGGGACCGGCCCCGCGAGGCCGTACGCCTCAAGCCACCACGTTTGGTCGCGCTAGACGCATGCAATCACATGCTGGTGGGACAGGCCCTTTACTCGCAGCAGCATAATATAAGATTGAGTTTAGTCAGATGGTCAGGTCGGGGAGAGTTCCCCCCGCCACGGGTACCATGTAATCCCGTGCTACCTGCTCCATGGTCGGATAGTCGGCGACTAAACCGTCTCCCCCACCTGGTTTGCCAGGTGAGGAGGGGGCTGTGGACCCCCAGCAGGACCAGAAACAAGACCTGTCAAAGGGCGGATGAGCTCCTAGCGAGCCAACGGCCATCCACACTTCAGTAGAAGTTGCGATCACTGTCGTACACGGCATTGTGAGGCACCATCATCGTTGATGTTTTCAACGATGATGATGATGATTGTCACGTGTACCGAGGTACAGTGAAAAGCCTTTGTTGCGTGCTAACCAGTCAGCGGAAAGACAACACATGATTACAATCGAGCCATTCACAATGTACCGAAACATGTTAAAGGAAATAACGTTAATAACATTTGGAATAACGTTTAGTGCAAGATAAAGCCCAATAAAGTTCAATCAAAGATAGTCCGAGGGTCTCTAATGACGTAGATAGTAGTTCAGGACTGCTCTCTGGTTGTGGTAGGATGATTCAGTTGCCTGATAACAGCTGGGAAGAAACTGTCCCTGAATCTGGAGGTGTGTGATTTCACACTTCTGTACCTCTTGCCCGATGGGGGAGGGGAGAAGAGGGAATGACCGTGACCGGGGTGAGACTGGTCCTGGATTATGCAGCGTGAGGTGTAGATGGAGACAATGGAAGGGAGGTTGGTCTGTGTGATGGTCTGGGCTGCGTCCACAATTCTCTGCAATTTCTTGTGGTCTTGGACGGAGCTGTTCCCAAAACCGTGCCGTGATGCTTCCCGATAGGCCTGGAAATACAATATAAGAAACAAAAAAATCAATACATCACCAGTGCAGAAAAACCGAAGCCCTTAGTGGAACCAAGTTCATTGTCGAGGTTAGTGCTGTGCTGTGTTCAAGAGCCTGATGGTTGTTAGGAAGATGCTATTCTTGAACGTGTTAGTCCTGTACCTTCTTCTCAATGGTTAGAGTGAAATGAGAGTACAGTCTTTCACTGAGTCTTTGACGTGAGTCTCTGATGATGCTTTTTTTAAACAAAAATAATGTATTCAATTATTTACAATAATATGTACATACAAAATAATTCAAAACAAAACCCGCCACCATAGTGCAAGCAAATAAATATTCTTCAATGTCAAATATTCTATTAATCTACTATTTCCCCATCATAATTAATGATACATTCCACCCCCGCGGTGCCCAGCGGTCCCGGAAATCCCCCGTGGCGCCCGTGGACAGCGCGTAGTCCCCCGCTAGCACCACCCGGGCGCGGACGTAACCCCCGGATAAGGGGCAGGCAGCCGTCTCGGGCAGAGCCCTCTTCCGCCTGGCGCCGTGACTCGCGGATGGATGGCCAGCTTGGCCAGGCCCAGGAACAGCCCAACCAGGACATCTTCAGCTCCTACCCTCTCCCCTACGCACAGGGTGTCCACAGATGAGGATGGTGGGCGTGAAGAGCAGACAGAAGCCCCTTTAGATATTGGAACAGGGGTTGCAGCTTCACACACTCCATGTACACATATTCACACAGACTCTTCCAGCCCGCAAGAGTAGCAGACGGTTGGCGCGCGATAATGCTTCTTTATGTTGCCCTCTGATTCTCCGCAGACGGAGCTGTGATTTGGGCATCAGTTGGCAAAGTGATGCCCATTCCTCACCACACATGGGAAGATGGTTAGGCATCATCTTGAACCACTTGCTCGAGGCTTGTCTGCATGTCAGGGCACTTCAAGTGCGTTTAATAACTGTGTATGGGGCTTAGAGTCCGCTGTTAGTAAAGAGTTCGTAGATCTGTGGCAAAGCTGTGCAACGTTAGCAGCAGAAGGGGCGGCACAGAGGCACAGCGGTAGATTTGCTGCCTTACAGCGCTTGCAGCGCCGGTGACCCGGGTTCGATCCCGACTACAGGTGCTGTCTGTACGGAGTTTGCACGTTCTCCCCGTGACCTGCGTGGGTTTTCTCCGAGATCTTCAGTTTCCTCCCACACTCCAAAGACGTACAGGTTTTGTAGACTGTCTGAAGAAGGGTCTCGACCCGAAACGTTGCCAATCCCTTCTCTCCATAGATGCTGCCTCACCCACTGAGTTTCTCCACCATTTTCGATTTCACCAGCATCTGCAGTTCTTTCTCAAACAAAAGGTTTGTAAGTTAATTGGCTTGGTATAAATGTAAATTGTCCCTAGTGTGTAGAATGATATTAATGTGCGGGGATTGCTGGTCGGTGCGGACTTGGTGGGCTGAAGGGCCCGTTTCGGCGCTGTATCTCTGAACTAAACTAAACTGAATTAAAGTATCTGATACATTCAGGCACATAAGGACAGATTTTGAGATTATTATTGACTGCATCAAGAACCAATGTTTGAGAAAGAACTGCAGATGCTGGAAAAATTGAAGGTAGACAAAAATGCTGGAGAAACTCAGCGGGTGAGGCAGCCTCTATGGAGCGAAGGAATGGGTGACGTTTCGGGTCGAGACCCTTCAAGACTCCATCAAGAACCAAGGTTAGTTTGGGTGGAAACTAGAAAATAAGGGAACAGATTCTCACACATCCCCCGAGAGCCAGTATTTTCATGGGGTAACATCTGTCAACATCTGGCCTGATGAATGGCCCTAATGGTGAAGACATCTGGAGTCATCAGTCATTGGAGCAACATCTGAGTTGGCAGGAGCTGAATGCAGTAGCTGATGCCCTTCCAACTGGACGATGGGCTTGGATTGTCATCTGGTGGTCATCAGCTATCAGTGTGTCTGTACACTGTGGACGGCTCGATTGTAATCATGTATTGTCTCCACTGACTGGTTAGCACCCAACTAAACCTTTTCACTGTACCTCGGTACGCAGGACAATAAACTAAACTAAATTATACTATTGCTTCAGTGATTATTATATTTTTATCCAGAGGAAATAAATAAAAGAGGAGCAATTGCATGCGCGTGCGTGCATGTGTATGTGTGTGTGTATGTTAGTGTGTGTGTGTGTGTGTATGTGTGTGTGCCTGTATGTTTGTGTGCCTTTTGTGTGTAAGTGTGTGTGTATGTGTGTGTGTATGTTAGTGTGTGTGTGTGTGTGTGTATGTGTGTGTGCCTGTATGTTTGTGTGCCTTTTGTGTGTAAGTGTGTGTGTATGTGTGTGCGTATGTGTGTGTGTTTGTTTGTGGGTCTGTGTGCAAGTGTGTCATGTGTATGTGTGTATGTGTGTGTTTGCATGTGTCTGTGCGTGTGTCAACGTATGTGTATGTGTGTGTGTGTGTGTGTGTGTGTGTGTGTGGTGTGCGCGTGTGTGTGTCTGTATGTGTGTGTGTATGTGTGTGTGTGTGTGTGTGTGTGTGTGTGTGTGTGTGTGTGTGTGTGTGTGTGTGTGTGTGTGGTGTGTATGTGTGTGTGTGCGTGTGTGTGTGTGTGTATGTGTGTGTGTGTGTGTGTGTGTGTGTGTGTGTGTGTGTGTGTGTGTGTGTGTGTGTGTGTGTGTGTGTGTGTGTGTGTGGTGTGTATGTGTGTGTGTGCGTGTGTGTGTGTGTGTGTGTGTGTGTGTGTGTGTGTGTGTGTGTGTGCACGTGTGTGTGTGTGTGTGTAGAGTGAGGAAACTGAAGCACCGGGAACAAACAAATGTGGTCACAGGGAGAACTTGCACACTCCACACAGACAGCACCCGCGGTCCGGATGAAACCTGGGTCTCTGGCGCTGTGAGGCAGCAGCTCTACCTGATGCATCACCGTGCTGCACCTCGCTGGAGACTGTCCGAAAGGCAGGAAACATTAAGTGAATTTAATATCAGTGCTATAAGGTTAAGAGTCTGGTGATGGTGAAGGGTTAATAGGTCTGTGGCAAGGCGGTGCAAAGATAGCAGCAGCACCTCATACATTCCGACACACAAGGACAGAGTTAGAGATTATTGCCTGTATCAGAAACCAAGGGTAGTTTGGGTGGAAACTTGAAAATAAGGGAACAGGTTCTAACACATCCCCCGAGAGGAACTATTACATCACATTGAGCTGTCTGGCAACATCTGGCCTGATGAATGGCCTGAATGGTGGAAACATCTGGAGTCATCCATCTTTTAGTTTGGAGATACAGCGGGGAAACAGGCTCTCCGGCCCACCAAGGCCCCGCCGACCAGCGATCCCCGCACATACTCCCCTTCACTCACTACACTTCAGACTGCGAGTCAGGGGGAGAGGGAAACGAGAGGGATACAGACAGTACAAAGAACAAATGAATGAAAGATATGCCAAAAGCAGCGATGATCAAGGAAAGGTGGAGCCCACAATGGTCCATTGTTGGCTGTGGGGAAGGTGATCACGAGTTGCACAGACAGTGAAACTCAACAGGACGACAGTGAAACTAGTACAATGACCAGGGTGGGGCTGGGACGGGGGGAGAGGGGGAGGGGGGGTGCAAGGGTTACTTGAAGTTAGAGAAATCACTATTCATAGCGCTGGGGTGTAAGCTACCCGTGCAGAATATGAGGTGATGTTCCTCCAATTTGCATTTGGCCTCACTCTGACAGTGGAGGAGGCCCAGGACAGAGAGGTCAGTGTGGGAACGGGGGTTCAGCAACCGGGTGATCCAGCAGGCCTTGGCGGACATCCGTGACAGGGCGGCACGGTGGCGCAGCGGTAGAGTTGCTGCCTTACAGCGCTATAGACCCGGGTTCGATCCTGACTACGGGTGCTGTCTGTATGGAGTTTGTACGTTCTCCACGTGACCTGCGTGGGTTTTCTCCGAGATCTTCGGTTTCCTCCCACACTCTAAAGACGTACAGATTTGTACGTTAATTGGCTTGGTAAATTGTCCCAAGTGTGTGTAGAATCGTGTTAGTGTGCGGGGATCGCTGGTCAGCGCGGACCCGGTGGGCCGAAGGGCCTGATTCCGCGCAGTATCTCTAAAACGAAATCCATGGAAGACATAGAAACATAGAAAATATGTGGAGGAGGAGGCCATTCGGCCCTTCGAGCCAGCACCGCCATTCATTGTGATCATGGCTGTTCGTCCCCAATCAATAACCCATGCCTGCCTTCTCCCCATATCCCTTGACACCACTAGCCCCTAGAGCTCTATCTAACTCTCTCTTAAATCCATCCAGTGATTTGGCCTCCACTGCCCTTTGTGGCAGGAAATTCCACAAATTCACAACTCTCTGGGTGAAAACGTTTTTTCTCACCTCAGTCTTAAATGGCCTCCCCTTTATTCTAAGACTGTGGCCCCTGGTTCTGGACTCGCCCAACATTGGGAACATTTTTCCTGCATCTAGCTTGTCCAGTCCTTTTATAATTGTATACCATACCTGACTGGAACAGAATTGATTTTCATTCCACTGGGTTTTACTCGAGCAATATCAGTTCTTATTTCATCATCTTGAAATGCCACTGACCTGGTGAAGGTGCTACCACAGTATGAAAGGTAATCCCTGGATTTAGACAGGTGATGATGAACGAACATTTACATACAGGTTAGTGTGGGAATGTCTTGGTTTCTGGTGCTGAGGTCAGGGCCTGTCCCACTTTCCCGAGTTATTCACGAATTCTCCCGACTTCTCCCCTTGATTCAAACTCGCAGAATGTTCGTAACGAGTCCGTAGGAGGCCGTAGGAGTTTGTAGGTATACCGTAGCGGCTCGTTCTGCCAGCCGTAGGTAGTCTTGGCATCAGGTAAGTCGGGACGTTTTTTCCAGCCCGATAAAAAATGGCCACGAGTAAAAAAATGGTCGGGATGAAAGAAATTGCAACTTTTTACTCGTAAGGAGGGCATCGAAATAGTGGTGGGAATTCGTAGACATACTCGTAGGAGTTCGTGAACATAGTTGTGGAAGTGTCGTAGGAGTTCGTAGATTACCACAACCTTGATTTTTTTTAGGTCCTTTAAACTCGGCAGAGGTTTTGAATTAAGTCGTGAAAGTGGGACAGGCCCTTTATTGCTTTTCACAATGTTACCAAGTTGCAGAGCAGTGCATGGATTGCATATCTTTTCGACAAATTAAATGCAAAAATGATTTGGAAGAAACACTGTGAAACTGAGTTTCAAATGTTTGCAGAATGGAAAAAACTAACGCACTCACTAGTCAAAGCTGTGAGCAATTTTGGGCACCATATCTGAGGAAGGATGTGCTGGCTCTGGAGAGGGACCAGAGGAGGTTACCAAGAATGATCCCAGGAATGAGTGGGTTAACCTACGATGAGCGTTTGTCGACACTGGGCCTGTACTCACTGGAGTTTAGAAGAATGAGGGGGGGACCTCATTGAAACTTACAGAATAGTGAAAGGCCTGGATAGAGTGGATGTGGAGAGGATGTTTCCACCAGTGGGAGAGTCTAGGACTAGAGGTCACAGCCTCAGAATTAAAGGACGTTCTTTTAGGAAGGAGATGACAAGAAATTGCTTTAGTCCGAGGGTGGTGAATCTGTGGAATTTATTGCCACAGAAGGCTGTGGAGGGCCTCAGTGGATATTTTTAAGGCAGAGATTGATAGATTCTTGATTAGTACAAGGTTATGGGGAGAAGGCAGGAGAATGGGGTTAGGAGGGAGAGATAGATCAGCCATGATTGGATGGCAGAGTAGACTTGATGGGTGACTGGCCTAATTCTGCTGCTATTCCTTACGATCTTTTGACCTCCTGGTCCCACTCCATGACTTAGTCTGAAGAAGGGTCTCGACCCGAAACGTCACCCATTCCTTCTCTCTAGAGATGCTGCCTGTCCCGCTGAGTTACTCCAGCATTTTGTCCTATCCGCGGTGTAAACCAGCATCTGCAGTTCTGTCCTATACAAACTCATTTGTGACACGATACTGACATCCTGTGGCTACATTTGGTATGGCATGTGAAATCTATTTCAAATCGACACGATAGAACTGGTTGCTAAAGGGGCCTGTCCCACTTTCCCGCGTTATTCACGAATTCTCCCGAGCTTTCAAACTCGCAGAATGTTCGTAACGAGTCCGTAGGAGTCCGTGGATATATCGTAGCGGCTCGTTATGCCAGCCGTAGGTATTCGGGGCATCAGGTAAGTCGGGACGTTTTTTCCAGCCTGATCAAAAATGTCCACGAGTAAAAAAATAGCCCTGAGTAACTACAGCTGGAATAACGAGCCGCTACGATATATCCACGGACTCCTACAGACTCGTTACGAACATTCTGCGAGTTTGAAAACTCGGGAGAATTCGTGAATAACTTGGGAAAGTGGGACAGGCCCTTAACCATTTTAACTCCCCTTCCCACTTCCACGACAACCTTTCTATGTCCTTGGCCTTCTTCAATGCCAACGTGAGGCCACCCGCGAAATGGAGGAACAGCACCTCATATTACAAGGATGATGCCAGGACTCGAGGGTCTGAGCTACAGGGAGAGGTTGAGCAGGCTGGGACTCTAGTCCCTTAGAGCACAGGAGAATGAGGGATGATCATATGGAGGTGTATAAAATCATGAGAGGAATAGATCAGGTAGACGCACAGAGTCTCTTGCCCAGAGTAGGGGAATCGAAAACCAGAGGAGACAGGTTGAACGTGAAGGGGAAAAGATTTAATAGGAATCTGGAGGGGGTAACATTTTTACACAAAGGGTGGTGGGTGTATGGAATGAGCTGCCAAAGGAGGTAGTTGAGGCTGATACCATTGCAACGTCCACACCCCCATCCACATTAACGGGAGGGAGGTGGAACGTGTTTCCAGCTTCAGGTTCCTGGGGGTCAACATCTCCGATGACCTCTCTTGGACCAACAATACCTCAACTCTGGTCAAGAAGGCTCACCAGCGTCTCTTCTTCCTGAGGAGACTAAAGAAGGTCCATCTGTCTCCTCGGATTCTGGTGAACTTCTACCGCTGCACCATCGAGAGCATCCTTACCAACTGCATCACAGTATGGTATGGCAACTGCTCGGTCTCCGACCGGAAAGCACTGCAGAGGGTGGTGAAAATTGCCCAACGCATCACCGGTTCCTCACTCTCCACCATTGAGTCTGTCCAAAGCAAGCGTTGTCTGCGAAGGGCGCTCAGCATCGCCAAGGACTGCTCTCACCCCAACCACAGACTGTTTACCCTCCTACCATCCGGGAGGCGCTACAGGTCCCTCCGTTGCCGGACCAGCAGGTCCAGGAACAGCTTCTTCCCTGCGGCGGTTACACTACTCAACACTGTACCTCGGTGACTGCCAATCACACCCCCCCCCCCGGACACTCCTCCCACCAGGATTTATTAGATTAGATTTATTTATTTACTGCTCATATTTATGTCGCTCTTCTAGGGAGATGCTAACTGCATTTCGTTGTCTCTGTACTGTACACTGCACAATGACAATAAAGTGGAATCTGAATCTGATTAAGAAACAGTTAGACAGGTGCATGGATACAACAGGTTTAGAGGGATATGGGCCAAATGCAGGCAGATGGGACTAGTGTGGATGGGACATGTTGGACAGTGTGGGCAAGTTGGGTCGAAGAGCCTGTTTCCACACTGTATGACTCTATATTCCACTGGGGAAGAGAGCCCAGTTGGTTGGGAACATCATGAATAATGGGCCAGATCAGGTTTCATTTAACCCACTCCTACCACTAATCCATTGAACCATTCCTGAGGCCGCCCTACTATTTTACACACCACGTGGGCAAATGGTCTCCAGACCTTGCCATTGCAAGCATCTCACCATGCAGAGCATTCTTCATGAGGTGACCCAGACCTCTGGTGGTGGATGTTAAGGCTCCAGCATCCCCCTCTTCCATTCGCCTTCAAACCCTTCTAACATCTTACCTTGGTGACGGCTTCTGAATGTTTCTTTTATTAAAAGACATCTAAACCAGAAGAAATAGATTTAGATAATTGCAAACAAAATGTTCCAAGGAAATAATTCCTTGAAAACATGTTTTGTGGTTAGAATGGTAGACTGGCCTAGCTGGTAGAGCTGCTGTCTCAGCAGTAGAGACCTGGGTTTGATCCTGACCTTCGGCACTGTTGGTGTGGAGTTTGCATGTTCTCCCTGCGACTGCATGGGTTTTCTCCGGGCACTCGGGTTTCCTCCCACGAGACATAAGGGTTTGAAGGTTAAATGTGTAGGAAGGAATCGCAGATGCTGGTTTGCACGAAGATAGACACAAAATGCCCAGCGGGTCAGGCAGCATCTCTGGAGAAAAGGAATAGGTGACGTTTCAAGTCGAGACTCTTCTTCAGACTGAGAGTCAGGGGAGAGGGAAACTTGAGGTATAAAAAGATATAAAGAACAAATGAATGATAGGTATGAAAAGAACAAATCAAAGCTCGCAACGATGATGAAGGAAAGGTGGAGATCGCAATGGTCCGCTGAGTTACTCCAGCATTTTGTGTCTATCTTGGGTTAGTAGGCTAATTGGCCTCTGTAAGTTGGCCTGTTGTGTAGGGAGTAGATGCCAAAGTGGGATAATATTGAACTAATATGAACATCAATGTGATGGATGGGCTTGGTGGGCCCAAGGTGTATCTTCCACTTCAAACATAATTGAAAATATTAAGCCGAAGCATAAACAAATAATCTACTGTCACTTACCTTCTCCATCCGGGTCAGTGACTCTAATCAGGTGAATGAAGGCAATGTTATATTAACTAGTAATTAATGGGGTGGCACGGTGGCGCAGCGGTAGAGTTGCTGCCTTACAGCGCCAGAGACAAGGACAAAGGACAAAGGACATTTACACCAATTGGTGCAGTGAAATTTCAGTTACCATTGCAGCACACCAATAAAATAAACACAACACTATAGAATTTAACATTTTACTTCGGAGTCACGTGAGTGACTACTTGAAGAACCCCACCAGCGCGCCTGCGCGTCATTACGTCAGACGCATTGGCGTAAACGGACGCGAGGAGCTCCTCGCGTCCGTTTGCGCCAATGCGTCTGACGTAATGACGCGCGCTCCTCTAGTGGAATTGTGGTTTTAAACTACAAGGGAAGTATAACCTTTTTTCAAGTATTTCTCTGTCCGTTTGCTGTGGGTCTGTGGGGATTTTTCCACAGGCATCATGGAAAAAACGGGCAAGTGGTGGAGGCGAGCGGCACAGCCGGTATAAAGTCGCAATATTGTGGTCGGCGACCAGCCGCCTCTGACCACGGTACAGTCGACAGCATAGCGACTGTGGATATTGGGGCTGAAGGGAATTTAGTCAGCACCAGTGGGGCAAGGCAAAGCCGATAAAAAGCTGCGGGAATGCGGTCGGTAAAGGACTGCCTCATACCCTACAACAGTCGCCGGCTGGGAGCGGGGCGAACTGTGGACTTGTGCATTAAAGAACGGAGCCAGCGTCAGTTGGGTGCTAGGCACCATACAAGTCAGGGTTATGGAGCAAGAGTCAGTTAGGGTTCACCTCCAAGGTTGGATACCACTTTCTGAAGTGGATATTCCAAATGGAGAACCTGTACACAGGTTGCTCCAACAAAACATACTCCAGGAGGAGTGATGTCAGAACCAGGCTCCAGAAGCCAGGTCAGCAGCACCTAGTAAAGGGCTGCTTGATAGCACCCTCATTGATGAGGCGCGTGCACAGGGTCAGCAGAGTTTCCAACACAAGTGAAGACGGCAGCTGCCAGATGGGCTATTCCTGGCAGTACGATTTGCTGCTCTGTGAGAGTTCTGACCCTGAGTCTGACGGTGAGGCCGATACAAGTGAAGACGGCAGCTGCCAGATGTTTTATTCCTGGTAGTACGATTCGCTGCCCCGTCAGAGTCAGGAGAGCCACTTGGAAAGGAAGTGGCCTCTGTGATCAACTATTGTGTCTACCATCAGCTCTAGTAGCTTACGATGGATGAAAATGCCAAAAAAGCACGAGATCCCAAGGAACTGCGTATTGCTGAAAGTACTAGCAGTGAACCAAGATAAGGGGTCAGATGGGCGAAGGCATGTAAGCCTAAGGAAAGTAAACTGCAGAGAAAATTGAAGCTGCTCGGTTGATGAACAACTGCAATTTGCAAAACAATGGATGGAGGCCATGGATGGAGATGCATCAAGTGGCACTAAGGTTGCTATGTAGCGCCCACTTCAAGATGAATTGTTTCAGGAAGTATGCCATTCGGTCCACCATCAACCCAAAGTTGCAGCAACTCTGTAAAGCCCAGCAATGTGCAGTCATTCAACTTATTCTTCAGAGAAAAAAAAACCTCATGAATCGTGGGAAAGAGTTGGATAATGAGGCAAAAACAGCAAAGTTGATCACAACATCAATGGTCGTCAAGTCTGCAAAGAGGACGTATCCTTTCAGACATCATACAAAATCCTGGACCGACATCAGGAGCAAATCGACCATTGAAGCAGGTGCGCAGTTGATGTCCTGCAGCAGGAAAATGAAAAAGCGTGGGTTTTGCCTGCCAGGAGCCAGGGACCACAGGTCACTCAGATGACAAAGGAGGTAGGTGGACCTGGTTCTTATGGGAATATATTAAGGCAAAAACAGCCAAATATTGGAAGCAACTTCAGTTATTATTCTGAGTATTATAGGAAGGTTTCTAATTGATTCGATTCAAATACTGATTTGCCATCCAGCATGTTCCAAGCAGAACACTGCAATTTCACATAAAAATAATTGATGGAGGTTCAAGCTGAATTGAAAACTTGTTTATAAACAAGTAATTGAAAGGTCGGTTTATCAAAACCACCAAATTGTGTTTAAAATTTCTCAACCTAAAAAGGTGAGGAGTATTTTAGATCTGACAAGTTTAAAAAAAAAATTGTGAAGTATAGACACTTCAAAATGGAGACTTTGAGACTGCCAAACAAATTATTTCAAAAAATATGTTTTATGGCACTTATAGACCTGAACGATGTATATTACTTAATGTTTGTTCATTTATAAGATAAAATTATCTAAAGGAACAATTATGGCAATTCAAAGTTCTGTCTAACGGGTTAACTTCAGTCCCTAGAAATTCACTAAATTGGTAAAACCAATTTTGCGGCTAATTAGAGGCCAAGGACAGATGTGGATGGCTTAACTGGATGATGTCCTAATTAGGACGAACAAGAGAATTCGTGAGTTATCTCTCTCAAATTATTCAAACCACTTTTAAAAGTTGGGTTTAATTCATCCAGAGAGAAATTAAGTTAACGGTACTTACAACAATTGATTATTTTGATTCAATTGAAAAGGTAGTAATTTACCCAGGGTAAATGGTAAAGCTAATTGATGGTTGTATTAAGCAGTTGGAAAAGCAACAATCTTCAATTAAGACAGGTGGCCAGTTGTTAGGAGAATTAGTGTTATTTCCAGCAATACAATATGGGCCATTGGACTACCAGCAGCTGCAGACTGCAAAAAGAAAAAACGCTAAGATGCATGATGGCCATTTTTTGATAGGCCATGTAATTAAACAACAAATGCTGCTTCTGATTGCAGTAGTGGATTTAACATGTCGTCAGTAGTTCAAGCAAGATACGGATTGAACAGCCTTCCATGGTCTTAAACAGACTGATATCAGTGTACTAGGATTGGTGCCACTGAAAATGTATCCATCTGTGGACAGATGGAATATGGAAGAAGTATTATTTTACAGACATGGAGAATCGACGTTTTAAAGTCTATTGGAAGGCTTATGAGCTACAAGCTTGTTGTTAAATACAACTAATCTGCATGTTCAGTTTCAAATTAACAACACTACAGCAATGGCTTGTATTAATTGTATGGGTGGAATTTCCATTTAAACAAAGAATGGATGTTTAACCTTAAGATTTTTAATGATATAATAGTCAGATTTGGGAAGCCAGATATGACTTGTTTCCATCCAGACTCAATCACCAGTTACAGAGATATGTGTTATGGGACTACATCGGGAGACAGTAGCGATGGATGTTTCTCGCTATATTGGGATGGTATGTTGTTATATGCATTTTACTTCATCCTGTCTCATAAATCGGTGTCTGCTTAAAACGAAGCAGTATGCTGCCTCTGGGGTATTCGTGGTACCAGACGGATCTACGCAGCCATGGTTCCCTTTGATATTGGAATTTATGACACAGTTTCTGATAAATGTTCCCAAAAGAAGGAAGTTACTGGTGTATTCGATAATTGGAGAGTAACATCCGTCATATGCCTGTATGGATGCAGGGTTTTAAAAAGAGGATTGTCTGGGCACGCTGTGGACATGCTTACAGCAGTCTGGCGGAAGAGTACTCAAAAGCAGTACATTTGTGAATCTGAGTTGTGACTCTGTAAATACTGCTTTCCCATTAGGTAAAGAATGAGGGGAAAAAATGTCTGTGTATAAAAGAATATGGAATGTTGTACAGCACATCTCAAATATCTTGGATTGACCTCTATTTAATGGGTTGAGGTATAGTGCGATTTATTCACACAGAAGTATATTATTCCTCGGTTTTATTTGATGAGGTTGGAAAGACATCCTGTTGAGTCTCGTTCTTTTATTTCCAGATTAATAAAAGGAATTTTAATTCCAGACCTTCTAAAACTAGGAGGGAATCTGGAATATAGAATTGTTTTAAGCTACTTCAGCAAAGGAGTCTTGGCACTTGTAACATTACAAAGTTACAGATTCACAGAAGTACCTCAGGATTATGTTATGTTTTACATTTGATGACCTACTCAAATTAAGTTGGATCAGGTGTGATAAGATTCAAGAGTGTTTATTAGCATATTCTATGGATCCATATCTATATGTTAAGATATTTGTTGCAATACATTGAGGCTACAAAGGTCTTATGAAATATGAAAACAAGATTGTTTATCATTCACGAACAACCATACAAGGTAGTGTCAGTTCAGACTATTTTAAGATGGTTAAAAACAAGTTTTGGTGGCTGCAGGTGTGAACATTGATGGTTTTACATTCCATTCAGTTTAACAGCAACATTGACAACCAGGGCAAAGGACGTCCCGTCGACCATATTTTCACAGCCGCCGGGTGATCCAATAAGTTGGTGTTTCAACACTTTTACCATCGGCCTATTGCCAATACGGGGCTGTTTGCAGATACTATATTAAGTTCTGCTTAAATTTCCCTCGCCGGAATGATGGAACTCCGGAGTCGGAAGAACGCTCTCAGCGGCTTGGAATTCCGAAACGGCCGCTTGCTTCCATGTTCGATCCTGACTACAGGAGCTGTCGGTATGGAGTTTGTACATTCTCCCCATGACCTGCGTGGGTTTTCTCCCGTTTCCCTTCACACTCCAAAGAGGTACAAAGGTTTGTAGGTTAATTGGCTTGGTATAACAGTCAATTGTCACCAGTGTGTGGGGATCGCTGGTTGGCGCGGACTCGGTGGACAGAAGGGCCTGTTTCTGCGCTGTATCTCTAAACTAAAGGAATGGCTGACATAACTTGAAGGGCCCAGGTCAACTAACACATCTGTGCTCTGCCACTGGACAGTGGTGAGCCTATGATGGATGGACGGATGGTTAACGGCCTGTCCCACTTGTGCGTCATTTGCGCATCACGCAGATGGCGCACAAATATTTTGTGAATCCCAAAATCCTGGGGCGCCGGGCGCGATTGCGCGTCACTGCCTACATCACCACGCACCATGCGCGCATAATGCATGCCATGCGCACATCACGTGCAAGTCATGAAGTGTGCGTCGTGCGTCGTGACACGTAAATGATGTCGCGTAAATGACGCGCAAATGACGCCCAAGTGGGACAGGCCCCTTAGGTGCACAAGCATCTGACCTCCAGGTTTGACCTGATTTCCAGGTTCCAGTCTGCATGTGCGGAGTTTAGGAATGAGCTGAGGAGCTCAGTACTGCAGTTGCCCACCCATTCAGTATAAAAGACTGTCGCTGTTAGTTCGAGCTGCTGCTTCTTATTTACAGCAGCCCAGTTTTCAATCTTGACCACAGGTACTATCCATGTGGAGTTTTGAGTTTAGTTTATTGTCATGTGTACCGAGGTGCAGTCAAAAGCTCTTGTTGCGTGCCAACTAGTCAAGGCATTACATTACATTACATTACATTACATTACATTACATTACACTTTGGTGGCAAAAACGGGAAGGCAGACTATTATCTAAATGGTGGCCGATTAGGAAATGGGGAGGTGCAGCGAGACCTGGGTGTCATGGTACACCAGTCATTGAAAGTAGGCATGTAGGTGCAGCAGGCAGTGAAGAAAGCAAATGGTATGTTGGCCTTCATAGCAAGAGGATTTGAGTAAAGGAACAGCGAGGTTCTACTGCAGTTGTACAGGGTCTTGGTGAGACCACACCTGGAGTATTGCGTACAGTTTTGGTCTCCAAATCTGAGGAAGGACATTATAGCCATAGAGGGAGTGCAGAGAAGATTCACCTGACTGATTCCTGGGATGTCAGGACTTTCATATGAAGAAAGACTGGATAGACTTGGCTTATACTCGCTAGAATTTAGGAGATTGAGAGGGGATCTTATAGAAACGTACAAAATTCTTATGGGGTTGGACAGGCTAGATGCAGGAAGATTGTTCCCGATGTTGGGGAAGTCCAGGACAAGGGGTCACAGCTTAAGGATAAGGGGGAAATCCTTTAAGACCGAGATGAGGAAAAACTTTTTCACACAGAGAGTGGTGAAGCTCTGGAACTCTCTGCCACAGAGGGTAGTTGAGGCCAGTTCATTGGCTATATTTAAGAGGGAGTTAGATGTGGCCCTTGTGGCTAAAGGGATCAGGGGGTATGGAGAGAAGGCAGGTACGGGATACTGAGTTGGATGATCAGCCATGACCATATTGAATGGCCGAAGGGCCGAATGGCCTACTCCTGCACCTATTTTCTATGTATCTATGTATCTATGAGTACAACGGAGCCATTCACAGTGTACAGATACATGATAAAGGGAATAATGTCAATAACGTTCATTGCAAGATAAGCGATGGGAATTTAAGAAGATCATAGTTGAAGCAAGAACTGCTGCTGTAAGAGTGGAGATTTAAAAGAGTGATCGCAGATCGACGTCTGTGACTCGCGGGCAAAGAGTCGACAGGGTTGGACGCCATCTTGGATCAGACCAGGCCACGATGGCGCAGCGGTAGAGTTGCTGCCTTACAGCGCTTGCAGCGCCGGAGACCAGGGTGTGATCCACGACTACAGGTGCTGGTCTGTACGGAGTTTGTACGTTCTCCCCGCGTGGGGTTTCTCCGAGATCTTCGGTTTCCTCCCGCACTCAAAAGACGTGCAGGTTTGCAGGTTAATTGGCTTGGTGTAAGTGTAAATTGTCCCGAGTGTGTGTAGGATAGTGTTAGTGTGCGGAGATCGATAGTCTGTGCGGACTCGGTGGGTCGAAGGGCCTGTTTCCGCGCTGTATCTCTAAACCCAACTAAACTAAACCTTGCACATCTTCCATGTGGGCTTCTCCTGGGTGCTCCAGTTCCCACCCACAACCCAAAGACATGCAGGATGATAGTTTAACTGGCTGCTATAAATCCCCCATATTGTGTAGGTAAATGGTAGAATCTTAGGAGTGAGGGATCACAATAAAATCAACATAAATTAGTGCTTGGTGGCCAGTACAACTTGTTAGACCAAAGGCCCTATATCTGTGCTGTGTATTTCGATGACTATATCTCACCACAAGCTGCGATACTGTACAAGCTGATCCAATGTGATAACATGGGGGATGTATTTCAACAGTTCCAGAACATATCACAAAGAAATTCAGGTTGAAAGATAGATTCTCCATGATGGCAGGTTAACATTTAGCCCAGAATCGCTGCTCTATATTTACTGATGTGTCTGAGTGTGTTTTGGTGATTGCCTTTCTGCTGGCACCCGCCTCAGGTGAAAACTGAATAAATTCTTTCACAGAATGGAAATGTATCTAGTGTTTCTAAATAAACATTACGCCTCTCCACAAATCTCCAGTGCCGAGAATCTTGCTCAAGAAAAGGTTTTTGTCAAAGCACTGTTGAGGAAGATCCTTTAAACCAAGAATCAGAAAATACTTCATAACCAACACTTGAGAATGTGTATATATGTATATTGAAAGAAAGAACTGCAGATGCTGGTTGAAATTGAAGATAGACACAAAATGCTGGTCTAACTCAGCGGGTCAGGCAGCATCTCTGGAGAGAAGGAATGGGTGACGTTTCGGGTCTGAAGAAGGGTCTCGACCCGAAACGTCACCCATTCCTTCTCTCCAGAGATGCTGCCTGTCCCGCTGAGTTACTACAGCATTTTGTGTCTACCTTATATGTATGTTGATTATATCTACCTATATCTACTATATACAGTGGCTTGCAAAAGTTTTCATACCCCTTGAACTTTTCCACATTTTGTCACGTTACAACCACAAACGTAAATGTATTTTATTGGGATTTTATGTGATAGACCAACACAAAGTGGTGCATAATTGTGAAGTGGAAGGAAAATGATACATGGTTTTCAAATTTTTTTACAAATAAAAAACTGAAAAGTGTGGCATGCAAAAGTATTCAGCCCCCCTGAGTCAATACTTTGTAGAACCACCTTACGCTGCAATTACAGCTGCAAGTCTTTTGGGGTATGTCTCTACCAGCTTTGCACATCTAGAGACTGACATTTTTGCCCATTCTTCTTTGCAAAATAGCTCAAGCTCAGTCAGATTGGATGGAGAGCGTCTGTGAACAGCAATTTTCAAGTCTTGCCAGAGATTCTCAATTGGATTTAGGTCTGGACTTTGACTGGGCCATTCTAACACATGAATATGCTTTGATCTAAACCATTCCATTGTAGCTCTGGCTGTATGTGTAGGGTCGTTGTCCTGCTGGAAGGTGAACCTCCGCCCCAGTCTCAAGTCTTTTGCAGACTCTAACAGGTTTTCTTCCAAGATTGCCCTGTATTTGGCTCCATCCATCTTCCCATCAACTCTGACCAGCTTCCCTGTCCCAGCTGAAGAAAAGCATTCCCACAGCATGATGCTGCCACCACCATGTTTCACAGTGGGGATGGTATGTTCAGGGTGATGTGCAGTGTTAGGTTTCCGCCACACATAGCATTTTGCATTTAGGCCAAAAACTTCAATTTTGGTCTCATCTGACCAGAGCACCTTCCTCCACATGATTGCTGTGTCCCCCACATGGCTTGTGGCAAACTGCAAACGGGACTTCTTATGGCTTTTTTTCAACAATGGCTTTCTTCTTGCCACTCTTCCATAAAGGCCCGATTTGTGGAGTGCACGACTAATAGTTGTCCTGTGGACAGATTCTCCCACCTGAGCTGTGGATCTCTGCAGCTCCTCCAGAGTTACCATGCTCTGGCTGCTTCTCTGATCAATGCTCTCCTTGCTCGGCCTGTCAGTTTAGGTGGACGGCCATGTCTTGGTAGGTTTGCAGTTGTGCCATACTCTTTCCATTTTCGGATGATGGATTGAACAGTGCTCCGTGAGATGTTCAAAGCTTGGGATATTTGTTTATAACCTAACCCTGCTTTAAACTTCTCCACAACTTTATCCCTGACCTGTCTGGTGTGTTCCTTGGGCTTCATGATGCTGTTTGTTCACTAATATTCTCTAACAAACCTCTGAGGCCTTCACAGAACAGCTGTATTTATACTGAGATTAGATTACACACAAGTGGACTCTATTTACTAATTAGGTGACTTCTGAAGGCAATTGGTTGCACTGGATTTTATTTAGGGGTATCAGAGTAAAGGGGGCTGAATATTTTTGCACGCAACACTTTTCAGTTTTTTATTTGTAAAAAAATTTGAAAACCATGTATCATTTTCCTTCCACTTCACAATTATGCGCCACTTTGTGTTGGTCTATCACATAAAATCCCAATAAAATACATTTACGTTTGTGGTTGTAACGTGACAAAATGTGGAAAAGTTCAAGACTTGTGGAATACTTTTGCAAGCCACTGTATATATATATATATATATAATCACACACACACCAACAAATGACCCCTCATAGGGAAAGGTTGAGCAGGCTGGGACTCTCTTCCTTGGAGCACAGGAGGATGAGGGGTAATCTTATAGAGGTATATAAAATCTTGAGAGTAATAGATTGGGTAGACGCACAATCTCACTCAGAGTAGGGGAATTGAGAACCAAAGGACATAGGTTTAAGGTGAGTAAGGACAAATTTAATGGGAATCTGAGGGGTGACGTTTTCACACAAAAGGGTGGTAGGTGTATGGAATGAACTGCCAGAGGAGGCAGTTGAGGCAAGTCCTATCGCAACATATAAGAACTATTTAGACAGGTTCATGGATAGGACGGGTTTGGAGGGATATGGGGCAAACGCAGGCAGGTGGGACTAGTGAAGATGGGACATGTTGGTCGTGGGCAAGTTGGGCCGAAGGGCCTGTTTCCATGCTGTATGACTGTTCCTATTAAATCTTTCCCCCCCCCCCCCTTAAACCTACATCATTGGTAATCATTGTGAGGGGATGATTTTTGTGTGTAAATGATATTTTATTTTATGTCCAAGATGGCTGCCGGAGGGGAGAGTGGACGCCGGCGCGCTTTAGCAGCCGCTGCTCTCTCTTCCATATTGTGTTTTTGATTTCTGTTTTTGGATTGAATTCTCTCTTTAATTTGTGTACTCGTGATGTCTTTATTATTTATTTCATTCCGCTTACATGTTTCTACTATTTGTTAAACTTTGTAAGGTGTCCTTGAGACTTTTGAAAGGCGCCCATAAATACAATTTATTATTATTATTATTATTATTATTATTATCTGCATCTCCTTTGTGCATTGAAGCAAAACTTTGCAAGTAGCTGAAGATAGACTCAAAAAGCTGGAGTAACTCAGCGTGAAAACTGAATAAATTCTGGGGATGGGACTGGGGATGCGACTGGACTTTGCTGCCTCCCCCCACAGTGGGAACCATTGTGGGGGGATGTTTTTATGTTGTTAAATTCTTGGATGTAATCTTTATTTGTGTGCTGCATTGGCAAGTCAAATTTCACTGCACCACTTGGTGTATGTGACAATAAATGTTTATCTATCTATCTATCTATCTATCTATCACAGAATGGAAATGTATCTATTGTTTCTAAATAAACATTACGCCTCTCCACAAATCTCCAGTGCCGAGAATCTTGCTCAAGAAAAGGTTTTTGTCAAAGCACTGTTGAGGAAGATCCTTTAAACCAAGAATCAGAAAATACTTCCTAACCAACACTTGAGAATGTGTATATATGTATATTGAAAGAAAGAACTGCAGATGCTGGTTGAAATTGAAGATAGACACAAAATGCTGGACTAACTCAGCGGGTCAGGCAGCATCTCTGGAGAGAAGGAATGGGTGACGTTTCGGGTCTGAAGAAGGGTCTCGACCCGAAACGTCACCCATTCCTTCTCTCCATAGATGCTGCCTGTCCCGCTGAGTTACACCAGCTTTTTGAGTCTATCTTCGGTTTAAACCAGCATCTGCAGTTCCTTTCTAAACTTTGCAAGTCACCACTTACTTGTGGATAACTAAAAGTGAACAATCCGTCTGCTTTTATTCAACTTTTCAAAAGAATCTCAACCTATTCTTCATCTACTGTTGTGGAAAGTTGCTAACTGATGTTACATTTCTAACTGTCTGCTGATGAAACAATACAATCTGTTGAGCTATGCGCTGCCCTATGGTGGATTTGCTGGAACAAACTGCTGGAAGAACACAGGGGGTCAGGTATTGTAGCATCTGTGGTGGAAATGGACAGGCAATATTTCAGGTCGGGATCCTTCTTCAGATGCAACCTAAAGGGCCTGTCCCACTTTCACAACCTAATTCACGACCTCTGCCGAGTTTGCCCTTGACTCATACTCGCAGCATGGTCGTCACGAGGTCGTAGAAGATTGTAGGAGGTCGTAGGTACGTCGTAGCAGGCTGTGATGCATCAAGTAGGTCGGAGCGTTTTTTCTAGCCTGATGAAAAATGTCCACGAGTAAAAAAAGGTCGTGACTTAGGTTGTGAAAGTGGGACAGGCCCTTTAAAGCCAAACGGCAGATAGCAAAACAACAATCGATGTTCCCAATTTTTTATTTCCACAGAATCCAGAATTAAGATTGCCATTTTCATTTAAATTTAAATTTGCTTTACATTTTCTGCTTCTGTAACTAGAGAATTGCTCGGTGTGTGCAAGTTAATTCTCAGTAGATTTGTTGCTTCTTTTCTGGTGGGTAGGAGTCGAGATAGGCAAAGTCCCGACACTGGGATTGCTGCTATAATGTCTGGAGAAGGGGTCTGGGGGTATAGGGTACGTCATCCTGCTGAGTTTCACTGTTTGTATCCGCTCATTATCATCTTCTCCACAGCCAACAATGGACCATTGTGGGCTCCACCTTTGCTTGACTGGCTGGTTTTGATTTGTTCTTTGAATAACATTCGTTCATTTGTTTTTGTACCCTTTCATATCTCTTGTTCCCCTCTCCCCCGACTCTCAGCCTGAAGAAGGATCTCGGACCGAAACGTCACCCATCCCTTCTCTCCAGAGACACTGCCTGTTACTCCAGCGTTTTGTGTCTATCTTTTTGGGTGTGTACAGGTGATCTTTTAATGATTCCAGGTAAAAAGCATACACATGAATCCAATATATTTCCATTAGCTCTAAGACCTTTACATTCCGATCCAAATTGGCTCCGAACTATATCAACCTGGGGGCAACTGCAAGTAAGAATTTCATTGTTCTGTTTTGGGACATATGACAATAAAACAGTCTTGGCTCTTGAGATTATCACTGGCATTCAGTGCCCAACCTCACATTAGAAATAGTTTCAATGCCAGACAATAACATGGATGGAGCAAGAAAAGCTGTGTGCATCCCAGTGTGACACAGTTCATCAAGAGAGAGAAACAAATGTTTCAAATGCAGGGAAAATATATGAGTTATATTCACACAAGCAACTTTAATGAAGAAAAGGAACGTTTGGATTGATGGAATACAGAAATCACAAAGGATGACTATTTGGGGAAAAGCATTATGGGAGAAGTTTTAGATATAAAGGGTTGAGCAAAACAAAATCGTTAAGACAGAATTATAATTAAACTGCACAAAAACAATCATATGAACATTCGCTGCAAGAAGGAATGCTCACAAAGTACAAAGGAACAACTTGCTTGCATGGGCGTTCCTGAATGCCAATAAGATTCCTGTTTTGCTCACTATTGGCTTTTGTTGACAGATTGCTGCTTGAATCAAACTGTGGAGACCAACTCTGCTCACCTACGCACCGGAAGGTCGGTGGTCGCGTTTACTCCCCTATGGTAGATATTTGGCAATTTTGCATCTGAGGGTCAGATAAAAACAAAGTAGATTCAGCTCCATGCTCAAATGAAATAAGAACTCCCTATCTTAACTTGAGGTGGCGAGTTCTCGCTGGCTGGCTACTTGACAGCGTTAAAGAGAAATTGCAGGATGGGCTCAAAGTCAATACTTTGAAATTGTCATGTTAATCATATCAGTGTTGAAACACAGATCCGCCAATTGATGATGGAACATATTTTTCACCTTCTATAAGGCTTGGGTTTATTAGCCACCATGTGCATTTGTGTTGATCAAGCCCATAGCTTCCCTTCATTCCTGCACATTCTCCACTGCTGTGCTGTGCTTACACAGCCCTTCATAGGTTCATTGTTCATAAGTTATAAGAGCAGAATTAGGCCATTCGGCCCATCAAGTCTACTCCGCCATTCAATCTATCCTTCTCTACCCCATTCTCCTGCCTTATCCCCATACCCCTGTGCGGTCGATTGCATTGGGCAACTCACTCCATGATCTCCCCATGACCTCTCCATGAGGCAGAGTGGGCCAATCTGTCCTTCGGTAAAAACAAGGACACTGGTTTACAAAGAAGGACACAAAGTGTTGGAGTAACTTAGCGGGTCAGACAGCATCCCTGGAGAACATGGACGGCATGGTGGCGCAACGGTAGAGTCGCTGCCTCACAGCGACAGAGACGCGGGTTCGAGCCTGACTACGGGTGCTGGCTGTACAGAGTTTGTACGTTCTCCCCGTGACCACGTGGGTTTTGTCCAAGTTCTCCGGTTTCCTCCCACACTCCAAAGACCTACAGGTTTGTAGGTTAATTGGCTTTGGATGAAAGAAAATTGTAAATTGTCCCTAGTGTGTAAGATAGGGCTAGTGTATGGGGGTGGGTCGCTGGTCGGCATGGACTCATTGGGCAGAAGGCCTGTTTCTGCGCTGTATCTCTAAACTAATGGAGTTGGGGCCTTTCTTTGGAGGGTCCTGACCTGAAATGTCATCTAACCACATTCTCCATGGATACTGTCTGACCCGCTGAGTAACTCCAGCACTTTGTGTCCTAACCTGTTGTCAGGTGGCAGAGCCAAGGTCACCATCAGCCTACCCAGATCCAGAGATACTTCAAACAGATTAAATGAATTTACATAATTTAAGAAAATTAAAAATAATAATTACAAAAACATCTTAATTGAAATGCATTGAACAATTGAAATATGGTTTTAGCAATAAATATAAAGAGAAAACATGCCAAATAATCAAGAAACTTACCTGAACTTACCTTTTAAAGGAATTGGTGATGACTTTCTTCAAATAGATATGTTGCCACTTCTTTGCCAACCATGCCTGATGTAAACTCAAGTGGCTGGGCCAATGTGCACTTCACCCATGAAAGCAGTCCAATCCAGCGCAACTGATCGGTCCCCTCATCTAGTGGCGGAGTGGGAAGTCAGTATGTATCTGACTTCCACGTCACTGGAGAGATGCTGAGCTCATTTGGACCAGTTGCACCTAAACTGGTCCCAGTATCCACAGAGGGGGGGGGGGGGTTGTTCGAGCCACTATGGAGGAGTTAAACCAATTTGACGAGGAGAGAGAGGGCACAGTAGTGGTGTAGCAGGTGGGGAGATTGACTCAAATGTCAAGCATACATCAAACAATTTCTGGTGCCACAGTGTCCCAACGGTAGAGTTGCTGCCTTACAACGCCAGAGACCCGGGTTCGATCCTGACTACGGGTGCTGTCTGTACGGAGTTTCTACGTTCTCCCCGTGACCTGCGTAGGGTTTCCCCAGATGCTCCGGTTTCCTCCCACACTACAAAGACGTACAGGTTTGTAGGCTAATTGGCGCGGTAACATTGTACATTGTCCCTAGTGTGTAGGATAGTGTCAGTGAGCGGGGATCGCTGGTGGGCGCAGGCTCGGTGGGCCTGTTTCGGGTTGTATCTCTAAACTAAACAGCTAAACTAAATTCCAGTGAGAGGAAGAGACAGAGGCAGATTCAGGAGTATGGAAGGACTGGTAGACATAATTGAATTTGCGTTAATTGAAGGAGCCTCAGAGGTAACTCAGACGAGCTTAGAACATGAATCAGCAAAGAGAATTATGATTTTATTGCAAGAGATGGTCCAGCAGCTTATTGTCGCATAAGAGTTTCAGACGTGACAGACAGGATTATAAAGAGGTTGGCAGAGTTGCACTGATAAGGTAAAAACATGATGTTAATACATAGACAGGATATTCTGAAGGGATCATCTATGGATAGAACATAGAACATGGATAGAAGATAGGGCAATATACAACATTTGTATGTTGTCCTATCATGCAACGTAGGAGGGTTGCTGCATAAGTCTCACAATAGTCAGCAGGAATTGAAGGAACAGATATGTAAGCAAATCACAGAAAGGCATATGTGCAATATCGTGGGGAATTTTAACTTTGCTACTATTTACTAGAATTACCTTAGTGCAGGAGGCTTATGTAGGGTAGCATTTATTTTTAATGGCAAAATGTAGTATCAGTAGGGGAAGGTAAACAAAAGTGCTGGAGAAACTCAGCGGCTGCAGCAGCATCTATGGAGCGAAGGAAATAGGCAACGTTTCGGGCCGAAACGCTTCTTCAGACTGATGTAGGGTGGGGGGGGGGGGCGGGGAGAAGAAATGAGAAAGGAAGAGGAGGAGCCCGAGGGGAATACTGAAAGGACTAGTCAGTGACTGCACCATTCCCAAAGTATTCAAAGATAAGAGTTGGTCTTGCTTGGCATCATGTGTAGGAAGAAGAGTCTTGACCCAAAACGTCACTCATTCCTTCTCTCCAGAGACGTTGCCTGTCCCAGGTACACAAAAATGCTGGAGAAACTCAGCGGGTGCAGCAGCATCTATGGAGTGAAGGAAATAGGCAACGTTTCAGGCCATAACCCTTCTTCAGACTGAAGAAGGGTTTCGGCCCGAAACGTTGCCTATTTCGTTCGCTCCATAGATGCTGCTGCACCCGCTGAGTTTCTCCAGCATTTTTGTGTACCTGGGATTTTCCAGCATCTGCAGTTCCATCTTAAACAACATGTTGCCTGTCCCGCTGAGTTAATCCCACATTTTGTGTCTATCTTCGGTCTTGGCATTATGTTCGGCACCGAGACTGTGGGCCGAAGTGCCTGTTCTTATGCTATACTGTTCCATGTTTCCATGTCCTATTCCCCCACTGATACTTTCTCACTTTGCGCAGTTTTATTTCTTAAGATGGGGTGGGAGATTGCAACCTTCACGTGGTCCACCCTGTTTCGACGAACGCAATCAACCTGGCGTGCACAAACAGAAGATCAAACAGAACAAGTTGTCGTACAACTTTAGGCTGTGCACGCCATACGCACGAAGATGAAGAAGATTTCTTCAGATAGGGTTGAATACAGCTCTCTCCCTGGTGGCACTATCTACATGACTCTAAAGGCTCTAAGTCTCTATGTAGAGAGTTCTATTAGGAAAGCGATTGTACTTTGATTGTACTCATAGTTAGCTTGGAAATGAAACTAAGGCAGGCAGTGAAAATATCGGTGGGGAAATACTTTAGGAACAGTAGAACCACGATTCTATTAATCTCAAGGTAGTTATGGAAAGGGATAATGAAGTTAAGGGCCTAAATTGGGGGAATGCTGATTTCAAGAGCGAAGTCAGGACCTGGTGATAGTAAATAATACCTGATATGTGGTAGTCCTTTAAAAGTGAGTTCAGGGCCAGCAGGTTCCCAATACGGTGAAAGGTAAAGGTAAAGATCAGGGAAACTTGGAAAAGGATATAGAACATACAACAAAGAACATAGAAAAGTTCAAGATAGGAACAGGCCCTTCGGCCCACAATGCCTGCACTGAACATGATGCCAAGCTAAACTAATTTCATCTATCAAAGATGGACACAGAAAGCTGGAGTAACTCAGCGGGTAAAACAGTTCCTCTGGAGAAAAGGAGGAGGTTCCGTTTTGGGTCGAGAACCTTCTTCAGATTGAGATCCATTGTTTGCTGTGGACTAGGTAAAAACAGACAATGAGACTCAACAAGACAACTTTGAAGCTAGTACGACTTGGGTGAGGGAGGGATGGAGAGAGAAGGGATGTAAGGTTTACTTGAAGTTAAATAAATTAATATTCACACCGCTGGGCTGTAAGCTGCCCAAGCGAAATTTGAGATGCTGTTCCTCCAATTTGCGTTTGGCCTCACTCTGACAATGGAGGAGGCCCAGGACTGAAAGGTCAGTGTGGGAATGGGAAGTGGATCTATCTTCGGTTTAAAGCAGCATCTGCAGTTCCTTCCCACACACAATTTAATCTACCTGCATATATCTATGTACCTATTTAAAACCATTTTAAATGCCACTCTCATATCTGCCTCCATCACCACACCTGGCAGCATGTTCCAGGTGCTGTAATTAAATGTTTTAAAGGCTATTAGAAATTTGATCAGGAGAGAAAACGAAGCATATGACAGGCATAGGCAACTGCATTTGAGTGAGTCCATTGAAGGGAGCAGGAGAGAAGATATGAAAGGAAGATATGAAAGGCATATGAAGGGAGCAGGAGAGAAGATATGAAAGGAATCAGGAGGGGAAAATTGGCCCCCATGAAATATCCTTGTGTAGCGGCATCTAGTGGTGGGATGGGGAGGTCAGAACCCTCATCATTGGTCGGTTCCATCACGTGACCGCGGGGGTTCGCTCACGAGCTTTTTTAGGTTGTGTTAGCGTGCCTCCTAGTAACTGGAGCTATTATTGTTAGTTCAGTCAGACACGCGAACTTCACGAGTTTTGTTTCGTTTTTATTAAGAATAAAAATCACTATGCTCAACCTGTCTGGACCTCGCTACATTGGTGACCCCGTCGATACGAAAGTTTTTCGGATTTCTTCTCGACATGAACGCTGCCGAGAACCTCGGCGCCCTGTCCGCTCAGCAGAACGCGGTTGCACTGAAACTGCCCGTTTTCTGTCAACCTGTCTGGCCTAGCTACACTTGGCAACTAAGATTGAGGAGAAACACAGGATATTCTACAAGTATATCAGGAGCACGATGAAAAGAGTAATATTTGGGATGATAGGGAAAATCCGTGAGTGGAGTTAGAGGATGTGGGTGAGGTCTTAAATGGATACCTCTCATCTGTGTCGAAAGGAACTGTAGGATCCTGCCTTAAACCGAAGATAGATACAAAAGCTGGAGTTACTCAGCGGGCAGGCTGCATCTCTGGAGAGAAGGAATGGGTGACGTTTCGGATCGAGACCCTTCTTCAGATTGTCGTCGTCGTGGCTATCCCTCGAGGTCGAGGATGATGGTCTACGTTCTGTTGTTTTTATGGACTCTCAGGTGGTTTATGAGTCCAATCCTGGTTTTGCAGCTCACAGAATGAAGACGCCTGTGCGTGTGTGTGTTTAACGTGTACTTGATGTTGTACTCCAAGAAGCACACGGTCCTTCACAAATCAATCAACTCATTCCAATGGCAAGGGAACCAAGACGATTGGAGCTGATAGATCTGTTGCAGCCTTCATCCGCCTTCACAGCCATTGAGTTCAAGATAACTTCATCCGCCTGGTCCACCGTTGAGGTCTTGTAGGTTGGATCGTTGGACCCTTATCCTCGACCTTACCGCCATGGGTGTCCCTACCAGAAGCTGGTGCTTCCGACGGCATAGCTCTCGGAATCATGGGGTCACGCGAGCCTCTTCACCACGACAAGGTCAATGATCCGAAGAGGCCTTCTTCAGATTGAGAGCCAGGGTAAAGGGAAAGGAGAGATATGGACGATGAAATAGATATAGAACAAATGAAGGAAAGATATATGCATAAAAGTAATGATAATCAAGGAAACAGGCCATCTGTTGGCTGTGGGCTTGGTGATAATGAGTTATATCTCTCAATTGTATTCACCAAGGAGAAGGGTGGAAGATAGTGTGTTTACAGAAAGATACGGTGATAATCTGGAGTGTGCAAGAATGAATAAGGTGGAGGTTTAGATGTCTTGAAATGCATAAGGTAAGATAAATCCCAGGGCTTGATGAGGTCTATTTCAGGAGCTATGGGAAGCAAGGAAGGAGATAGCCCAGATGGAAATGTTCACATCTTCATTAGCCCCAGGCAAGGTATCAGAACATTGGAAGATAGCTAATGTTGTTCCGCTACTCAAGAAAGGTGGCAGTGATAAGCTAGATTGCTGAGTCGGATGTCAACGTTAGGGAGATTAATAAAGAGAATTCTCAGGCACAGCATGTATCTATGCTTGGAAAGGCAGGGCTGATCAAGTGTAGGGTGGGAGAAGGAGATGAGGAGGAATTTCTTTATTCAGAGTGTGGTGAATCTGCGGAATTCATCCCCATGGACGGATGAGGAGGCCGTCAGTGGTTAGTTTTAAAGGGAAGATTGACGGAATCTTCATTAACAAAGGGTGTCAAAGGTTAAGGGGAGAAGGCAGGAGAATGGAGTTGAGAGGGAAAGACAGATCAGCCATGATTGAATGGCGGTGTAGACTGGCCTAGACAGGCCAAATGGCCTAATTCTGCTCCCATGACTTACGAACATGAACTTATAAAAGAACGTAGGGTTCTTGGTTTATATCCACGTAGGATTAACCACACAACTCAGTTTCACAAGTTTACATGAATGCAATCATCTACGTCCGACCTGCGAGACTACGAGCTAACAGCAATCAAAAATTCACACAACTGACGACCCATTGTACATAAGAAGCTTGTTCTATACAATTAAATGTTTAACCACTAGATATAAGATACATACATGAGCGAGAAGGCAGAATCATTGGGTCAATTGTTGCTGCTGCTTTAACTTTCCTTTGCATCCAACTTAAGTAGCAGCGATAGAAAACGTAAGAAATGAGGATAAACCACAATATGGACAATGTAACCTAAACAAAAATAAAGGTATGTTACTTAGTTAAAGCCACACAAATAAGAGGGAAAGGCATTACTTAATTACTTAATGCCACGCCCATTCACTTCAGGATATTGTAAAAGCAATGAAATAACAAAGTTTGTGCAGAATTTGATTTTGCTTATGAACCCCATTCCCATCGAAATACATTCCCATCGACGGAATCCCGCCAGGCCGCACCTGTGGACTGGGAACTCGGCCGGAGGCCTTTATCGAGGCGCCGCAGTCTTAATGCCTCCCGGATTGCGGCGTGGAAGCCCGGGCCGGGGTCTCGCAGGTTGGACGGACGGAGGAGCTGGGCCTCGCGGGGTCAGAGGAGCGGCCCATAAAGCCCGCGGCTGGGGCCCGGGTCGGCATCACGGAGGCGTGAAGTGGGGCGTCGGCAGTGGTGAGGTCTCGGCGGCGGCAGCGGTGAAGCCTCGCGACGATGGAGCCTCGGCTGTGGTGACGCCTCGCAGTCAATGAGAGCGTGGAGGACCGTCGTGAGGGAGGGGGAGGGGGAGGGGAGGAACAATGGACAATTGGGGAGGGAGAACTAAGGACAATGGGGACCCGGTGCGGGGAACCGTTGGGGGGGGGGGGGGGCTGAAAACAAAACGAGGAGCTGGCGTGCTTTGTAACTTTGTCAGCGCCGTAGTGGGCCGCTATTTGTATACATTGGGTATGCAAGCAAAGTCTCAGGTGACATTAAAGTATTTCATTCCCTGAAACCTCGGTGCTGTTCAAACTTAGAATCTGGAACATAGAACGTTACAGCACAGGAGCCGGCCCTTTGGTCCACAGAGTACACAGTAAACACAATGCCAAGATAAACTAAATGGAACCAGGGGTCACAGTGTAAGAATAAGGGGCCGGCCATTTAGGACTGAGATGAGGAAAAACTTTTTCACCCAGAGAGTTGTGAATCTGTGGGATTCTCTGCCACAGAAGGCAGTGGAGGCCAATTCACTAGATGTTTTCAAGAAAGAGTTAGATTTAGCTCTTAGGGCAAAAGGAATCAATGGATGGGAAGAAAGCAGGAACGGGGTACTGATTCTGGATGATCAGCCATGAGCATATTGAATAGTGGTGCTGGACCGCAGGGCCGAAGGGCCGACTCCTGCATCTATTTTCTATGTTTCTAAGAGTGTTGGAGATATGAGAAAGGTTCATTACTGGGGGGGGGGGGGGGGGGGGCAAGGAGTCCTTGCCACAGAAATAGGCATGGAGACGGAGGCAGAGTCAGCAGAATAAGAGCACAACATCACAACAGGCCTGGAACTTGTTGAGGCCTGGTGTAAAAGTGAGGCCACTGCTTAGGACAAACCGCTCAGCATTAGAGTAAGGAAGTTCGGAGGGGGTGGTGAAAACATGGCCGGAGTTGCAGCAAGGTCTTGTAAACATCAATAAATATTATTTAAAAATCTAAATTTACAAGCAGCAAGAGATTTAGAAAATCTTGATAAGATTATAAAGAATATTAAGTTATTTGTCTATCTGAAATCTCAATCTGAGGCCCTTGCACCAGTTCCTTTTGACTCGGTCAAAGGAGAATTTTCCATGTATTTCCCCGCATGGCACAGAATTTTCAGATGAGTGAGAAATGGAAGTTTAGGCAATAGACAATAGACACTAGGTGCAGGAGTAGGCCATTCAGCCCTTCGAGCCAGCACCGCCATTCATTGTGATCATGGCTTATCATCCCTAATCAGTAACCCGTTCCTGCCTTCTCCCCACATCCCCTGACTCCGCTAATAGACAATACACAATAGATGCAGGAGTAGGCCATTCAGCCCTTCGAGCCAGCACCGCCAGGTTTAACACATTCAGCCAAATTCTTTCCTCCCAAGCTGAACACTATGAAGAATCTGCACAGGAGGATACCTTGCTGCCCAGCAGCAACCTTTTAGTTTAGTTTGGTTTAGAGATACAGTGCAGAAATAGCCTGTAAGACCCGCCAAATCCGTACCGACCAGCGATCCCCACACAACACTAGGGACAATTTTACAATCTTTACCAAGCCAATTAACTTATGTCTTTGGAGAGTGGGAGGAAACCAGAGCACCCAGAGAAAACCCACGCAGGTCCCGGGGAATGTATAAACCCCGTAAAGACAGCACCCGCAGTCAGGATCGAATCCGGTCTCTGGCGCTTACAGTAGATCTAGAATGATGTTCATAAATATACTTGTGCAGAAATCTCAAAGCTGCCAATAATTTATGGCAGTCACAAATTGTTTCATTGTTATTACCTGATAAAATCCCAAATAATTTTACTACGATGTTTAGTGTCTTTTTTAAGGCCATTCTAGGATTTAAGAGCTGAATTAAGCATAACCACTGAACAATGCAGTGACAATAATCTACTGTTATTATAGACAACAGTCAGATATTGCATATACACTTCTGCCTCACCGGTCAAAAATATTTCCAGCCTACACAAAGAAAGGATTTGTGAGGAGAAAGTTGGTTAGAATTTTAGGGCTTGTGGAAAGTGATCAACCTAAAACCTGGGGCGGCACACTAGTGCAGCGGTAGAGTTGCTGCCTTACACCGCTGGAGACCCAGGTTTGATCCTGACTACGGGTGCTGTCTGTACGGACTTTGTACATTCTTCCTGTGACCGCGTGGGTTTTCTCCGGGTGCTCTGGTTTCCTCCCACATTCCAAAGATGTACGGTGTGGAGGTTAATTGGCTTTCGTAAAATTGTAAATGGTCCCTAGTGTGTCGGATAGTGCTAGTGTACGGGGTGATCGCTGTTCGGCGCAGACTCTGTGCGCTGAAAGGCCTTTTAACACGCTGTATTTCTAAATTCTAAAGTCTTAAAGTCGCAAACTATGATTGTTTCTCTTTCCACATATAATGCATGGCCTGCTCAGCATGTTTTGGTATTTTCTGTTTAATTTCACTGTTTTATTAATATCTTGTACATTTTCACATATGAAATTTGAGTTAGAAGCCAAACACAAAAAGCTGAGTAACTCAGCGCGTCAGGCAGGTTCTCTGGAGAATACGAATAGGTGATGTTTCGGGTCGAGACCCTTCTTTGAATAGCCAACCAATAACATTTCTGCTACTTACCAGCATAAAGAGAAGTCCTCGATGAGGGTTGAGAGGTAAACCATGCAAATGTATTATAAACTCCAGTCTGTAGTCACAGTATGTACTTGTATCAATCCCCCTGCAATCACATTACAACCAGTTTGAATTTGCAACAGGCTTTGAGGTGTTCACTTTGATGATCGGTAACTCATGTAAATGTTATGCACTGAAAGAGCAATTATATCTCGAAATGTTCCAGGCCCTTTGCTGGAACCACCAGCAGAGAATGTTTGCAATCAGTACCAGCTAGTCAAATCAAAAATAAGATTACAGATACCAAATACTACAATAATGAAGTGGACCATATTTGAAACATCCAAGATAGACACAAAATGTTGGAGTAACTCAGCGGGACAGGCAGCATCTCTGGAGAGAACGAATGGGAGTAAGTTTCAGATCGAGACCCTTCTTCAGACTGAGAGGCAGGGGAGAGGGAAACGAGATATAGAAGGCTACAACGAGCATATAAGGTGTGAAAAAGACAGATCAAAGCAGATGATGTTCAAGGGAATGTAGAATGGCTCATTGTTGGCTTAGAGGAAGGTGACAATGAGGCACACAAAACAGTAACATTAATCAGGAGGACAGATAAATTAGCAGGAGTACTTGGGTAGGGGAGGACACAATATGTGTAGGAAGGAACTGTAGATGCTGGTTTAAACCGAAGATAGACACATAAAGTTGGAGTAACTCAGCGGGTCAGGCAGCATCTCTGGAGAGAAGGGTGGGGAAGGAGAGAGAGAAACATCCAATACAGGCAGCTTTCATCGTAGAAAAGAAATTAGTCAAAATGAGTTATTTAACGAACTGAATAACAAGAATGAAAGGAGAAAACACTGAAGGAATGGCAGATCTGACAAGAGCTTGAGTCAATCAGAGAAGCATTTCCAAGTTTTCAGATTTATTAGCGACAGTGTGTAAATAATTGAGATGAAGGCAGCTGAGAAAATTAGTTCAACGAATCTTATAGAGAAAAACACCCTCTAGGGTATAAGAAACTGACAGGTGATGAAGATAGTTTTCACCATTAAGGTGATTATCTTCGCACAATCATATATAAAACACAATTATATTAATGAAGACAGACACAAAATGCTGGAGTAACTCAGTGGGACAGGCAGCATCTCTGGAGAGAAGGAATGGGTGACATTTTAGGTTGAGACCCTTCTTCAGACTTGGAAACAATTATTTCCTTACACAATTATATAATTATCTGTGTAGGAAGGAACTGCAGATGCTGGGTTACACCGAGGATATACACAAAATGCTGGAGTAACTCAACGGGTCAGGCAGCATCTCTGGAGAAAAGTAATAGGTGACGTTTCAGGTCGAGGCCCTTCTTCAGACTGAAGGTGGGTCTTGACCTGAAACGTCACCTATTCCTTTTCTCCAGAGAGCCTGGTTACTCCAGCATTTTTGAGTTTATATCAATACCTGTCATACTATCAAACTTGTCAGTTTATACAAGTTACCTCTTCCACTGAACTGAATATAAAATAATTTCCTTTTGTTTGTTTTCCACCATCACCTGGTTTTAAAGTTATCCTACATATCCGCAGACCATCCCATGAAATTGTGTTTTATACCTGGATTTCTATCTTGCCTATTCCCAGTAACTCAAGCACAAACATTTGATAGTACCTTCGTAGAATGAACTTTTGTCCAAATGTATCTTATTTTCCATGCATATTCCTTTATCCGTTCCTATAATATTGGCATCTGTGATACAGCTGCCTTCTGCTTTGATAGCCTCTTCACCCAACAAATTCCGGTAACTGCTTTACCATCCCCAACCATTTCTGTGGAAACCACTCTTTCCACAACTCCTTGGTTCACGCATCCATTCTCTTCCAAACCCCCCCCCCCGCCCCTGGCAGGTACAAGAGATGTAGCTCCTGTCCCTATACCTCCTTCCTCACATCCATCCAGGGACCCCAGCAGACGTTCCAGATAAGACATGAGCTTCACACACACTTCCTCTAACCTCATCTACTGCATTCGCTGCTACTGATGTGGCTTCTTT
>CM075997.1:4392134-4422912 GCA_038087875.1 Malacoraja senta | reverse complement strand
ATATCACCCCTCCAAGGGATTAAAGGGCCTGTCCCACTTGCCGTCATATGTAAAATAGGTCGGACGCATGGTTACGTGCGACGCATGGTTACGCACGGTGACTTAACCATGCGTCATCACGCGATACATGTGAGACATCAGGACGCCAGCGTGCGTACCCAATGCGTCAGCGTGCGTACGCGATACGTCACGCAGGTGGCGTGCGAGGATTTCGTGCAGCGATACCGCGCGCAACTCCACCCTCCTCCACGCCTCTCCATGCCGCCCCGTCCCGCGCTACCCACACGCTGCCTGCGCGTCACAACGCGACGATCACATTTTTGGAGGTCGCGTAAATGGCGCGCAAATGACGGCCAAGTGGGACAGGCCCTTAAGTCCGAGCCTGCCAAAACCTCTCCCTGCTGTGTACCACGTGTATATGGAGTGCGTGAGGCTGCAGCCACTGTTTGAATACCTAAAGGGGCTGCTCCTTGCCTTCTGGCTGCATTTCTCACCCACCGTCCTCATCTGTGGACACCCTGTGCGTAGGGAGAGGGGAGGGGCTGAAGATGTCCTGGTTGGGTTGCTTCAGGGCTTGGCCAAGCTGGCCATCCGTGAGTCAAGGCGCCAGGCGGTGGAGGGCTTTACCCGAGCCGGCTGCCTGCCCCTTTTCCGGGGTTACGTCCGTGCCCGGGGCGGTTAGAAAGGGAATATGCCTTGTCCACGGGCACCCTGGGGGAGTTCCGGGACTGCAGGGTGTTGAATGCATCCTCAATAAGGAGTGTAACATAGTTGTATAGTCGTTTATTTAGGATATATGTTTGTATTCTTACAAAATTCTTAAGGGGTTGGACAGGCTAGATGCAGAAGATTGCTCCCGATGTTGGGGAAGTCCAGGACAAGGGTCACAGCTTAAGGATAAGGGGGAAATCCTTTAAAACCGAGATGAGAAGAACTTTTTTCACACAGAGAGTGGTGAATCTCTGGAACTCTCTGCCACAGAGGGTAGTCGAGGCCAGTTCATTGGCTATATTTAAGAGGGAGCTAGATGTGGCCCTTGTGCTAAAGGGATCAGAGGGTATGGAGAGAAGGCAAGTACGGGGATACTGAGTTGGATGATCAGCCATGATCATATTGAATGGTGGCGCAGGCTCGAAGGGCCGAATGGCCTACTCCTGCACCTAATTTCTATGTTTCTATGTTTCTATGTATTGTATTATGGTGGTAGGTTCTGGCTAGTTTTATTGTAGTGTAATATTATTTTTTAATAATTGAATAAATTTTTTGATTAAAAAAAAGAAAAAGAAAAAAAAACTCCCCCTGCAGGCCAGGCAACTTCCTCGTGAATCCTCTCCGCACCCATTTCAATTTAACGACATCTTTCCTACAACCGGGTGTGGAGAAAGGTTACGTCAAGACTTTGCAGAAAAGCACAATCTGATCTCCTCTGTGAAGCTTCCGCTAAAAGCAGCCACATCTCTGGGATTAACAAGGACCACATAAGCCTCCGCAATAGATCCGAAGATGTCGTGTCCTAAGACGCGGAACGTGACAGTTCCGATGAATGGATGATGTGAATTCAAGAGAAGTCCTGCAAAATTTCCATCATTTTGTTTTTCTGCCCCGAGTCAAAGTATTGAGTTTTGAAGTTGGGTGGTCATGTGGCAGTTGTATAATATAGAAAACATAGACAATAGGTGCAGGAGTAGGCCATTCGGCCCTTCGAGCCAGCACTGCCATTCAATATGATCATGGTTAATCATCTACAATCAGTACACCGTTCCTGCTTTCTCCCCATATCCCTTGATTCCGTTACCCTTAAGAGCTCTATCTAACTCTCTCTAGAATACATCCAGTGAATTGGCCTCCACTGCCTTCTGGGGCAGAGAATCCCACAGATTCACAACTCTCTGGGTGGAAATCTTTTTCCTCATCTCAGTCCTAAATGGCCGACCCCTTATTCTTAAACTGTGACCCCTGGTCCACGACTCCTCCAACATGGGGAACATTTTTCCTGCATCTAGAATCCCTTAAGAATTTTAAATGTTTCTATAAGATCCCTGGATGGATGGATGGATGGATGGATTTAAGAGAGAGTTAGATAGAGCTCTAGGGGCTAGTGGAGTCTAGTGGAGTCAAGGGCTAGTGGAGTCAAGGGATATGGGGAGAAGGCAGGCACGGGTTATTGATAGGGGACGATCAACCATGATCACAATGAATGGCGGTGCTGGCTCGAAGGGCCAAATGGCCTCCTCCTGCACCTATTTTCTATGTTTCTATGTTTCTATGTTTCTATCCCCTCTCATCCTTCTAAATTCCAGTGAATTTAATGCATAAGATGTTGGTGAGGCTGCATTTAGAGTATTGCGTTTAGTTCTGGGCACCGTGTTATAGGAAAGATGTTGTCAAGCTGGAAAGGGTACAGAGAAGATATTTCCAGGACTCGAGCGTCTGAGCTATAGGGAGAGGTTGAGCAGGCTGAGACTCTATTCCTTGGAGTGCAGGAGGATGAGGGGTGATCTTAGAGAGGTGTATAAAATCATGAGAGGAACAGATCGGATTGCCCAGAGTAGGGGAATCGAGGACCAGAGGACATAAGTTTAAGGTGAAGGGGAGAAGACAATAGGAATCTGAGCGGTAACCTTTTCACACAAAGATGGTGGGTGCATGGAATGAGCTGCCAGAGGAGGTAGTTGAGGCAATTGCCAATAGACAATAGGTGCAGGCCTTCGAGCCAGCACCGCCATTTAATGTGATCATGGCTGATCATCCCCAATCAGTACCCCGTTCCTACCTTCTCCCCATATCCCCTTACTCAGCTATTTTTAAGAGCCCTATCTAGCTCTCTCTTGAAAGCATCCAGAGAACCTGCCTCCACCGCCCTCTGAGGCAGAGAATTCCACAGACTCACCCCTCTCTGTGAGAAAAAGTGTTTCCTCGTCTCCGTTCTAAATGGCTTACTCCTTATTCTTAAACTGTGGCCCCTGGTTCTGGACTCCCCCAACATCGGGAACATGTTTCCTGCCTCTAGCGTGTCCAAGCCCTTAACAATCTTATATGTTTCAATGAGATCCCCTCTCATCCTTCTAAACTCCAGAGTGTACAAGCCCAGCTGCTCCATTCTCTCAACAAATGACAGTCCCGCCATCCCGGGAATTAACCTTGTAAACCTACGCTGCACTCCCTCAATAGCAAGAATGTCCTTCCTCAAATTAGGGGACCAAAACTGCACACAATACTCCAGGTGTGGTCTCACTCGGGCTCTGTACAACTGCAGAAGGACCTCTTTGCTCCTACAAGGCAACGTTTAAGAAACAGTTAGACAGGTACATGGATTTGACAGGTTTGGTGGGATATGGGACAAACGCGGGCAGGTGGGACTGGTGTAAATGGGAGATGTTGGCCGGTGTGGGCAAGTTGGGCCGAAGGCCTGTTTCCACGCTGTATGACTTATTGACTCAATGACCTTTAACAGTGATGAGAGCAGTTGCTATTTATTTTCCATGTAGGTGCAGAATAACGATAGGAACTGAGTAATATCTACCACACCCACAGGATGAATCTGTCAGCATAAGTGGGTAATCACATCCACAGGCCTTAGAGAAACATGATCCACAGGAACTTTAGAGATACAGCGCAGAAACAGGCCCTTGGGCCCAGCAAGTCCACACCGACCAGCGACCACCCTGTACACTTACAATATCCTACACACTCGGGACAATTTTACAATTATACCAAGCCAATTAGCCAGTAAACCTATATGTCTTTGGACTGCAGGAGGAAACCAGAGCATCCAGAGAAAACCCACGCAGGTCACGGGGAGAACGTACAAACTTTGTATGAAGGGTATGGCGGTCGGAGGGGAGAGTGGACGCTGGCGTTAAATTGCCGCTGCTCTCTCCTCAAATTGTGCTTCTGATTTTCTTTTTTTTGTGTTTTTGGAAGGAATTCTGTCCCTGATTTATGTATTGGTCTTTATAACCTATTTTTTTAAATTCTGATTATATGTTTTCTATAAATCTCTGTATGGTGTCCTTGAGACCTCGGTATAAGGCGCCCGTAAATAAAATCCATTATTATTATTATTATTATTGGAAGGAACTGCAGATGCTGGTTTAAACCGAAGATAGACACAAAATGCTGGAGTAACTCAGCGGGACAGGCAGCATCTCTGGAGAGAAGGAATGGGTGACGTTTCGGGTCGAGACCCTTCTTCAGAAGGGAGTGGATGATTAAGTGGGATGATGGAGAGCTAGTGTGAATGGGTGATCGATGGTCGGCGTGGACTCGGTGGCCGAAGGGCCTGTTTCCGTGTTGTGCCTCTAAACATAAACCATGGTTAGTAAGCCTGAGAGAGGTTGGGGATAACACAGAGTGTGAAGGGCTTGTCCCACTTGGGCGTCATTTGCGCGACATCCTAAAAATTGGTTGGCGCGTGGTGAGGCGGCAGCACGCACCATGCGCTCGTAATGCGCACCGTGCGCTCGTCGTGCGTCGTGACGCGTAAATGATGTCGCGTAAATTACGCGCAAATGGCGGCCAAGTGACAGGCCCTTTACTCCTGCTTTTTGTGTCTACCTTTGGTTTAAACCAGCATCTGCAGTTCCTTCCTACACAAACCACTTTCCTCATCTACTGCGCAAGTTATCTCCTTCGATTGTTCCGGAAGTTTAGTCAAGCATGATCATTTCTTTTCAAATCATCGTCGGTTATTTCTATTTTCCCCAATCTTCATAACGTGGCAATTTCATCCTTAATTAACGGCTCCCAAATTGTCCTGAGCTGCTGATGCTGAACTAATCAGCAGTAATTACCTGATTAGAGCCATCTCTCTTTTTAACAATGTATATTAAGTTGGCCCGCTCTGCAGTACACGCTGAAATATAATTCATGGGGTCTTTGTACGCATTCTTTCCCCACCACCCACCCTACTCCATCTTCAAAGGTTTGGTCTTAAAGCCAGAACGAAGGTGATTGACCAAGTCATAGAGTCATGCAGTGTGTAAACTTGCCCAACTTGCCCACACCGACCAACATGCCCCATCTACACTAGTCCCCTCGTCAACTATTCCTTACCTCCTGAGATGCTGTCAGATCCGCTGAGTTACTCCAGTTTTTTGTGCCCCATCTACACTACTCCCACCCGCCCGCGTTTGGCCCGTATCCCTTTAAACATGTCCTATCCGCGTACCTGTCTAAATGTTTCTTAAATGTAGCGATGGTACCTGACTCAACTACCTTCCAGAAATCGCTTTTAAACGTGGGGGGGGACCACAATGAGGCCTAACATCTAGGACAGGGGGCGGCAACCTATGGCCCACGAGCCTAATCCGTATAGGCGTATATTTCTTTTCCAATTCGTTTTCGCGACCTGGGAACTGCAACCATTCCCGGAGCACGCAAGTGACCTGGACGCCACAGCCAGTCCCGGGGCAGGCGAGCCGACCTGGGAATTGCAGCTTGTCCCGGGATGCTAGATTCTAGGAGCTGGCGGCCTCCAACCGGAATCGACCTTGAGAGCTCCTGTGGCAGAGCCTGTGGACTGACCATCTGGGAGCGGGCTGACTTCGGAGGCTGTGGTGGCGTTGCGGCTGAGACCTGACTTCGGAGGCTGAGGTTTTGCTGCGACATGTTTCACAAAACATGGGGGGGGGGGATTGTCCCCCACCTCTCAAAACATGGGGGGGACGGGTCCCCCACCACTCAAAACATGGGGGGGACAGGTCGCCCCGCACCCAGGATTTCCACCGTTTGCGTGAAAAGGTTACCCCTCAGGTTCCTACTAAATCTTTCCCCCCTCACCTTAAACCTACACTAGTCCCATCACCCGCGTTTGGTCCAAACCCCTCCAAACCTGTCCTATCCATGTACCTGTCCAACTGTTTCTTAAACGTTGCGGTAATCCCAGCCTCAACTGCCTCCTCTGGCAGCTCGTTCCATACACCCACCGCCCTTTGTGTGAAAAGGTTACCCCTCAGATTCCTATTGAATCTTTGCCCACTTCACCTTAAACCTATGTCCTCTGGTTCTCGATTCCCCTACTCTGGGCAAGAGACTCCGTGCGTCTACCCGATCTATTCCTCTCATGATTTTGTACACCTCAATGATTCCGCTATTATTAAGGTACAGTGAGGTTATTTTTTTCCGCGGATGTTGGTTTAAACCGAAGACAGACACAAAATGCTGTGGTAACTCAGCGGGCCGGGCAGCATCTCTGGAGAAAAGGAATTAGGTGACGTTTCAGGTCGGAACCCTTCTTCAGATTTCCTGATCCGCTGAGTTACTCCAGCATTTTGTGTCTATCTTCTTTTTTTTTGCGCGTAGCTATCGCTCCTTATCCAGTGTCCACTGCCATCGCCGACCCCCTCCACCTCCTCTCTGGTTCCCAGTCTTCAGAAACAGGCCCTTCGGCCCACTGAGTCCGCACCAGGGAGAAAACCGGAGCACCTGGAGAAAACCCACGCAGTTCAGGGGGAGAACGTGCAAACTCCGTACAGACAGCGCTCATCGTCAGAATTGAACCCGGATCTCTGGCGCTGTGAGGCAGCAACTCTACCGCTGCACCACTGTGCCTGCCCTTTCTCTTGACATTTAAGAGTGACTATCTTATACCCTGGGTAAGTGTGAGATACGAGAGGGGATTCCCCTCTGGTGCTGGGACTCTGTCAGCATTCCTTTCAAGGAGATCAGCGGTAGAGCTGCTGCCTCACAGCACCAGAGACCCAGGTTCGATCCTGACCACGGGTGCTGTCTCGACGTTTGTACGTTTGTACGTGACCTGCGTGGGTTTTCTCCGGGTGCTCCGGTTTCCTCCCACACTCCAAAAACGTTGACGTATGTAGGTGAATTTGCTTTGCTAACAATTGTAAAATGTCCCTAGGGTGTGTAGGATAGCGTTAGCGTACGGGTATCGCTGGTCGGCGCGGACCTGGCGGGCTGAAGTGCCTGTTTCCGCGCTGTATCTCTAAAGTCTAAAGCACTAATCCCAAGTGATTTGTTCACTTGAGATAGATTCCTTAATAACCTCTCAGCCTTAATCTCAAGATTCAAGATTCAAGAGAGTTTATTGTCATGTGTCCCCGATAGGACAATGAAATTCTTGCTTTGCTTCAGCACAACAGAATCTAGTAGGCATGAATACAGAACAGATCAGTGTGTCCATATACCATTTTATAAATATATACACACATGAATAAATAAACTGATACATTGCAAATAAACTGATAATGGGCTATTAATGTTCAGAGTTTGTTTGAGTTGAGTTTAATAGCCTGAAGGCTGTGGGGAAGAGGCTGTTTCTGAACCTGGTCGTTGT
Source organism: Malacoraja senta (assembly GCA_038087875.1). NCBI lineage: Eukaryota > Metazoa > Chordata > Chondrichthyes > Rajiformes > Rajidae > Malacoraja > Malacoraja senta. The sequence continues at coordinate 4,415,618 of CM075997.1, read as the reverse complement.
AGTCCTCAGGCTCCTGTACCTTCTACCTGAAGGTAGCGGGGAGATGAGTGTGTGGCCAGGATGGTGTGGGTCCTTGATGATGCTGCCAGCCTTTTAGAGGCAGCGACTGCGATAGATCCCCTCGGTGGAGGGGAGGTCAGAGCCGATGATGGACTGGGCAGTGTTTACTACTTTTTGTAGTCCTTTTCGCTCCTGGGCGCTCAAGTTGCCGAACCAAGCCACGATGCAACCGGTCAGCATGCTCTCTACTGTGCTCTAATCTCGAGCTAGAATTGGAATAAAACGCAGATGACAACACGGCCTGGGCTTTGTGTACATGCCAACATGGGGATCCAAGATACTGGCGACCTGCAGGCTGCAGGTTGGAATAGTTCAGGTCAACACTGGAATAGATCGAGTAGATGCACAGAGTCTCTTGCCCAGAGTAGGGGAATGGAGAACTAGAGGACATAGACTTAACGTGAGGGGGGGGGGGGAGATTTAAAAGGAACCTGAGGGGTAACTTTTATACGCAAAGGGTGGTGGGTGTATGGAACGAGCTGCCAGAGGAGGTAGTTGAGGCAGGGACTATCGCAACGTTTAAGAAACATTTCGACAGATACATGGACAGGACAGGTTGAGAGTGATATCGGCCAAATGTAGGCAGATGGGTCTGAGTAGTGTAGATGAGGCATGTTGGCCGGTGTGGGCAAGTTGGGCCGAACGGCCTGTTTCCGAGCTGTATGAATCTGTGACTCTGTGTGGCACAATACCAGTTCTCCTTGGAGAAGGTTTAGTTAGTTTAGTTTGGAGATACAGCGCGGAATCAGGCCCTTCGGCCCACCGAGGCCATGATGTCACCCATTCATCCTTGTACGCTCGCGCTATCCTCAACACACGAGGGACAATTTACAACCGAAGTCAATAAACCTACAAACCTGCACGTCTTTGGAGTGCGGGAGGAAACTGGAGCACCCGGAGGAAACGCACGCTGTCACGGGGAGAACGTGCTAACTCCGTACAGACAGCACCCGTAGTTAGGATCGAACCTGGGTCTCTGGCACTGTGAGGCAGCAACTCCACCGCTGCGCTACTGTGCTTCCTCTCTCTACGTAGACAAATAACTCAAGGGACCTTTTCTGCTCTGGGCTAAAACAAAACTGGAACACTTTCTGTTTCTAGCGAGGCATAAGAGTTCGAAATGGAAGTCAGGTTACTATGGTAAGCTTGTGGATGCCGTGACATGTTGGTGCCAGCCCTCCGTGTGTATAAAGACACCACTTTGTTCTTAATCACTAGTGTTAAATTTAGAACCTAGCATGGCTGGGAATTTTTATACGGGTTGATTAATTACAGACCAACATTTCTCTGTCTAATTGCAATTTGCAATAAATCTACTTCATCTTACTAATATCACGGCAACATTAGCAACTCACCGCTCCTCAGTAACCTCAGTAACCTCTCACAATCCATCTGCGTGTATCAGGTGAAAGGAACATTTGCTGTTTGGAAACAAAGTCCACACATGGCCATATCTGCGTCCCCTCTCTCTATCCCTCCCCCACCCAAGTCGCACCAGCTTCTCATTTTCACCCAACAAAGTGCTAACAATGGCCTGTTTCCTTTATCATCGTTAATTTTTTGCATATCTTTCATTCATTCGTTCTCTATCTCTCCACATCACCGTCTATATCTCTCATTTCCCTTATCCCTAACCAGTCTGAAGAAGGGTCTTGACCCAAAACTTCACCCATTCCTTCTCTCCAGAGATGCTGCCTGTCCCGCTGAGTTACTGATTAGGTCGCCCAAGTGGGACAACCCCTTTACAGCGCTTACAGAGGGTGTCAGGGGTTATGGGGGAAAAGGCAGGAGAATGGGGTTCGGATGGAGAGATAGACCAGCCATGATTGAATGGCGGAGTAGACTTGATACGCCGAATGGCCTAATTCTGCTCCAATCACCAAAGATCTTATGATCTACGGGTGCTGTCTGTACGGAGTTTGCACGTTCTCCCCGTGACCTGTGCGGATTTTCTCCGAGATCTTTGGTTTCTTGCCACACTTCAAAGACGTATCTGGACAGGTTTGCAGGCTAATTGGCTTGGTGTAAATGTAAAACTGTCCCCGGAGTGTGTAGGATAGTGCTGGTGTATGGGTGGTCGGTGGTCGACACGGACTCGGCGGGCAGAAGGGCCTGTATCCGTACTGCATCTCTAGACCAAACAAGGAGGAAAGCTGTGACTGCAGCTGTCACCATGGAAACCTACAATATATTAGTTAAAGTATTGTCAAAAGTAAAGATTTTAGAAAGATCTGCTTTGCTGTGTTTGTGGTTTTTTGATTATCGGATACCAGGAGGATGGAAGGCTTGAAAATTCTACGTGGATCGGTTGCAAACTAAATTAAACGGTTTTGCTGCGAATTCACAGTTACATCGAAGCATTCGAGGTCAGCTAAATTGGATTCTCAGTACAGGCTGCTCAGAGAGTGCCTGGAATAAATAAGGGGAAGATTTGAGAGTGAGTGCCTCAGAATTCTAATCAGCAGTAATTGTATTTCTCCGCCAAGCCAAATCAATCTGAAGGATTCTTACCGAAGATGGACACAAAATGCTGGAGTAACTCAGCGGGACAGGCAGCATCTCTGGGTAGGAGGAAGAGGTGTGAGTCGAGTTTCTGTTTCTTTATGGTGACTTGGGTTAAAGAGACAATAGACAATAGGTGCAGGAGTAAGCCATTCGGCCCTTCGAGCCAGCACCACCATTCAATGTGATCATGGCTGATCATCCCCAATCAGTACCCCGTTCCTGCCTTCTCCCCATATCCCCTGACTCCGCTATCTTTAAGAGCCCTATCTAGCTCTCTCTTGAAAGCATCCAGTGAACCGGCCTCCACAGACAAATTCCACAGAGAATTCCACAGACAAATGCTGTGAAACATCTTCTCATGTCAAGACCCTTCTTCAGACTGAATCAAGGGGAGAGGGAAATACATAGATAAGGAAGGGAAAGGCGTGAAAATTAGACCAAGGGAATGGAGATCAAGGAAAATGTAGAATAGATCATTGTTAGCTGGGAGAAAATACCATTATATTGCTGCACAATGTTAACGTTATCCCCTCTAAAAATTCATACAAATGCTTAAGGCTTGACTATTCAAATACTCTGCTTATCACCATCCAATATTACACTCCAAATATAGTGTGTAGGAAGGAACTGCAGATGCTGGTTTGCACCGAAGATAGACACAAAATGCTGGAGTAACTCAGCGGGACAGGCGGCGTCTCTGGGGAGAAGGAATGGGTGACATTTTGGGCCGAGACCCTTCCCCAGACTGAGAGTCAGGGGAAAGGGAAATGGGAGATATAGACGGTGATGTTGAACAAATGAATGAAAGTTATGCAGAAAAGTAACGATGATAAAGGAAACAGGCCATTGTTAGCTGTGTGTTAGGTGAGAACGAGTTACAGACAATGAGACTCAACAAGATGACTTTGAAGCTGGTATGACTTGGTCCAGCTTCAAAGTTAGAGAAGTTAGAGAAATCAATATTCATACCACTGGGTTGTAAGCTGCCCAAGCGAAATATGAGATACTGTTCCTCCAATTTGCTTTTGGCCTCACTCTGACAATGGAGGAGGCCTTGGGCAGAAAGGTCAGTGTGGGATAGACACATTATGCTGGAGTAACTCAGCGGGACAGGCAGCATCTCTGGAGAGAAGGAATGGGTGACAGTTCGGGTCGAGACGCTTCTTCTATCTGAGGAAGGGTCTCTCCAGAGATGCTGCCTGCCCCGCTGAGTTACTCCAGCATTTTGTGTCTATCTTCCAAATATACTTAATCCTGTCCAAGAAAATTTACATCCCTTATTTACACAAAGTCATTTTCACTCAAGGGCCTTCCATTCACCAAACCCGCTGACTTCTAGAGTAGGATTTTAACATTTTCTTCCCTTTGCTCAGAATCTTCAAGTGATCAAGACTTGGCCTCCACAGCCATCGGTGGCAATGGATTCCACAGATTCACCACCCTCTGACTAAAGAAATTCCTCCTCAACTCCTTCCTAAAAATGCGTCCTTTAATTCTGAGGCTATGACCTCTGGTCCTAGACTCTCCCACTAGTGGAAACATCCTCTCCACATCCACTCTATCCGGGACCTTTCACTATACTGTACGTCTCAATGAGGCCCCCCCTCACGTACGCTCCCCCCACCAGTGCTGCAACCCTCCAAGATCTCTAGTAGTTTAGTTAAGTTTAGAGATTCCACGCGGAAACAGGCCCTTCGGCCCATCGAGTCCGCGCCGACCAGCGATCTCTTTACATTTTCACTATCCTACACACATGGGACAATTCACAATTTTCTACCTACGCCAATTAGCCTACAAAACTGTACATTTTTGGAGTGTGGGAGGAAACCAGAGCACCCAGAGAAAACCCACGTGGTCACAGGGAGAACGTGCCAACTCCGTACAGACACCACCTGTAGTCGGGATCGACCTCAAGTCTCTGGTGCTGTAAGGCAGCAATTCTAACGCTGCACCACCGTGCCCCACCAAAGTATTGGTTAATTTGATAACTTAATTTGATGACATTCCTGTAAAGAGCCTTGAAGTGCTCTGAACAGTTTATGCCAACACAAGTTAATACTTTATTGTATTTTTTATTTTATTAGAAGTATTGTACATTACAATAATCTGCAATAACGTAAGTTGATACTTTTCTTGTACCACTTCTTATTTTAAACTTTAATAAAGAGAAAAGGATAGAAAGAGTTAGTAAAGATAGTAAGTGAGTGATTGAAAGAGTGGTCCAGGAACACCCATATGGACCTAAACCACAAGAAATAGTTAGAGAGAAAAAAAAAAGAAAGAAAAAGAGAAAAAACAAAAGGAGGAAAAAGAAAAAATAAAACATAAGATAAGGTAGGACAATATGAAAGGGATGTCCCTCCTTCATATCTTTACTCACCCCTCGCCAGGTCCTGAAACCATTTATTATCAACATTTGTTGCACCCTATGTTTGTAATAAGTCGATAAATGGAGACCAAATCTTTTGGAATTGGTCTGGTTTACCTGCTAAGAGGAATCTCATATCTTCTAGGTGTAACAATTCTGACATTTTTGTCATTAGCGTGGGAGTTTTTTCCAAAATTTCAGTATACGTTTTTTTTCCGTTATTAAGCCATAATTAAGGAAACTCCTTTGAAACGAAGTCAGCTCCAAACTTGCTTCTATTGTTCCAAAAATAATCAGTTCTGCATTCGGTTTCAGCTTTATTTTAAATAATTTAGTGAAAATTTCAAAAATTTCATTCTAAAATTTTTGGATTTTTATACAAAAAACAAAAGAATGTGCTATAGTTGCTTCTTGGGTTAGGCATTTATCACAGATAGAAGAGGTATTTGGGTAAAATTTACTTAATTTAACTTTCGAATAGTATAATCTATGTAAAATTTTTAATTGAATTAGAGTATGTCTTACGTTAATCGAGCATTTATGCACATATAACAGGTGTTTATCCCAACTCTCTTTCGAGATTTTTATAGCTAGTTCCTGTTCCCATTCTCTTCTAATCCCATCAGATGATGGAATTTCTATGTTTGAAATGGAATTATACAGGTATGATATTAAATTAGCTGATTCCGCTTTTATATTCCTTATCCCATCTAATGGGTCAGGAGACATATTTTGATATTCTCGTGTATATTTTTTCAAATAGTCACGTATTTGAAAGTATTTAAAATATTGATTACTACTCAAGTTGTATTTAAGTTGTAGTTGGTGAAATGTTAAAAAAAATCTTCCATTATCATACATATCTCCAAACATTTTAATTCCTACTCTATCCCAATTTATAAAAGATTTATCTATCATAGGTTTAAACGAAGGATTATTCATTATAGGTGAGTGAAGTGATAGATTTCTTAATTTTAAAGTTAATTTTATTTGTTTCCAAATTCTAATTGTACTATGAACAATTGGATTTTTACTGTATATTGTATTCTTCATTTTTGTTGGTGAGAGAAGGATCGCTCCTATGTTAAAAGGGGAACAATCCTCTCTCTCCATTACTATCCAATCCACCTGCTGGGCCGAATTGTCCAACAGGTGAATCATATTTTTGACATTTGTGGCCCAGTAATAATATAAAAAATTAGGGAGTGATAAGCCGCCAGATTCCTTAGGTTTACACAAATGTTTTCTTTGGATTCTGTGGGATTTATAGTCCCATATAAAGTTTGTAATATCAGCATCCAATTAAAAAAAAAAAATTGGTAAATATATCGATATTGACTGGAATAGATATAAAATTTGTGGTAAAAAGATCATTTTTATAGTATTTATTCGGCCTATAAGAGACATCGGAAGAGTTTTCCAGAATTTAATCAGTATGTTTAATTTATTGAGTAAGGGCATATAGTTTGCATTAAATAAAGATTTATATTTTCTAGTAATTTCAATTCCCAAATATTTAAATTTTTCTGAAGCGATTTTAAAAGGGAATTTTAACAGGTGTGTTGGGTCTTGAGGTTTAATCGTCATAATTTCACTTTTATTTCAATTTATTCTATATCCTGAAAAGGATCCAAATTCCTCTATTAAATTTAATATATTTGGTATACTAATTTGTGATTTTGTGATATATAGTAGTATATCATCTGCGTATAATGATATCTTATTATTTGAGTATTTTGTATTTGGATGGACTCTAATACTTTCCGCTAACGGTTCTATTACAAGAGCAAATAGCAGAGGTGATAATGAACATCCCTGTCTATTTCCCCTTGATAATTGAAATTTCGGGAACAAAATATTATTAGTTAATATTCTGGCAGTAAGCCTATCATATAATAATTTTACCCAAGCGATAAAATTCTCTCCCATTTGAAATTTTTGCAATACTTTGACAAGGTAATCCCATTCCACTTGATCAAATGCTTTTTCTGCGTCCAGTGAAATAATTGATAAGTCTTGTTCTTCGGTTTTATGTGAGTGCATTATATTAAACAGACGTCTCAGGTTATTGCATCAATATCTCTTGGGTATAAACCCTGTCTGATCCGGATTTATTAATTTACTAACATAGTTACTTAATCTTCTAGCTAATGTGTTCGCTAATATTTTTTGATCTGTATTTAACAACGCAATAGCTCTATAAGAACCCGGATCTTCTAAATCTTTACTTTTTTAGGTATAAGTGTAATCGTTGATTCCGCTAATGTTTCTGGAAGTGTATGTTCTTTAAAAGCATATGTATACATTTTATGTAGTCATGGTGTAATTATCTCGTAAAATCTTTTATAAAATTCATTACTAAAACCATCTGGTCCTGGAGTTTTTCCATTCTTTAATGTATTTATTGTTTCTTCTATTTCCTTAGTTGAGATTTGTGCACCTAATTCCTCTTGTTCGATCAAATTGAGTTTTGGGAGATTACAATTATCCAGGAACTCTCTAACTTTGGTACTATCTGCTAACGCTTTAGATGTATATAAGTTTTGATAAAATTGAGCGAATCTTTTATTAATATCCTTAGGTAGTGTTAACAATTCCCCTTTATCTGATTGAATCTGTAAAATCGTGTGATCCTTTTCCCGTTTTTTCAGTTGTCGAGCAAACAGTTTGTGTGGTTTATCCCCAAATTCAAAATGTTCCTGTTTTGTAATTTGAAATAATCTAATGACATTTGTCCCTAGTGGGTTTAGGATAGTGTTAGTGTGCAGGGATCGCTGGTCAGCGCGGACCCGGTGGGCCGAAAGGGCCTGTTTCCGCGCTGTATCTCTAAAGTAAACTAAACTAAACGAAATTAGCCGACATTCCTTCCACTGGGGTACAGTGCCACCCTCAGCCTTGGGAGACCTGTTCTGCATCCGTTTCATTGGAGCTAAGAGGACAGGGGAGAGAGGGAATGCAGGGGTTACTTGACATGAGAGAAATCAACACTTACAACCCATGAAATAATGAATGAATGAATGAGTCAAGAGTCAAGAGTCAAGAGAGTTTTATTGTCATATGTCCCGGACGGGTCAATGAAATTCTTACTTGCTGCAGCACAACAGAATATGTGAATATGTAAACATTGTATATAATGGGGGAAAAAAATAAAAAATTCAATAAATAACAAGTATAGTGCAAATAACAATTATAATATAGTCTTTTGTAGTTCAGAACTCAGAGCTTATTCATTGTGTTTAATAGCCTGATGGCTGTGGGGAAGGAGCTGTTCCTGAACCTGGACGTTACAGTCTTCAGGCTCCTGTACCGTCTTCCTGATGGCAGTGGTGAGATAAGTGTGTGGCCAGGATGGTGTGGGTCCTTGATGATTTTGGCTGCCTTTTTGAGGTATGAATGAATGAATGGATACTTTATAGTTACACGTGGCAAGCCACAGTGAAATTCCTTGCACCAAGGTATGCAAATAGTCGCCACATAAAGGGCGCCGATGAAGTTACAAAGTTCCCCTTGCGCCAGGTCCCCCTTTGTTCTCCCACCCCCCTCCCTCCCTCTCGGCGGTCCCCCCAGGGCGGGTCCTCTATTGTTCCTCCCAGCGGTCTGAACGTTGATTTCTCTAATTTCAAGTAACCCCTGCAATCCCTCTCTCCCCCTTCCCTCCCCCACCCTAGTCGGCCTACTAGTTTCCACTGTTCATACCTCTTCCCCATTTATTATTACCTCTTCACCAGTCAACAATGAACCATTGTGGGCTCCTGCCTTCCTTGTCATCTGTTGCTGGTACTGATTGATTCTGGCCTTTTCCTACCTCCAGTCCCCCCCCCCCCCACCCTCCTCCTCCTGGGAACTGCAGATGCTGGTTTAAACCGGAGATAGGCACAAAAAGCTGGAGTAACTCAGCAGGACAGGCAGCATCTCTGGAGAGAGTGAATGGGTGACGTTTTGGGTCGAGACCCTTCTTCAGACCTCAGTTAGTCACAAGGCCTTGGGCAACAGGAATGGGGGAACTGTTAAAATATACTCACTCTGAGCAGTGTCGGACTTCATGCAGGAAGATTGTTCCCGATGTTGGGGAAGTCCAGGACAAGGGGTCACAGCTTAAGGATAAGGGGGAAATCCTTTAAGACCGAGATGAGAAAAAACCTTTTCACACAGAGAGTGGAACTCTCTGCCACAGAGGGTAGTTGAGGCCAGTTCATTGGCTATATTTAAGAGGGAGTTAGATGTGGCCCTTGTGGCTAAAGGGATCAGGGGGTATGGAGAGAAGGCAGGTACGGGATACTGAGTTGGATGATCAGCCATGATCATATTGAATGGCGGTGCAGGCTCGAAGGGCCGAATGGCCTACTCCTGCACCTATTTTCTATGTATCTATGTATCTATGTATCTAGATGGAATGAGAAGAGCATTCACAACACTGAACCCAAGTCACCATAAATAGAACATAGAACATGTCCGTCTCACCACAATGCCCGTGCCGAACATGATGCCAAGTTCCTCTCCTCTGCCTGCACGTGATCCACATCCCTCCATTCCCTGCATATTCATGTGACCATCTAAAAGCCTCTTTAGCACCACTATCGTATCTGCCTCCACCTTCACCCCTGGCAGCGCGTTCCAGGCACCCACCACTCCGTAAAAATCTTGCCACTCACATCGCCTTTAAACTTTGCTCATCTCACCTCAACACTAAAAGCCCTGTCCCATGGTACGAGTTCATTCCAAGAGCTCTCCCGAGTTTGCCCTGATTCGAACTCGGAGATTTACGGTAATGGCCGCTCGTCGGTACTCGGGGCTCTCGTGGACATTTTTCAACATGTTGAAAAATCTTCACGAGTCTTCCCAAGCTTACCTGCCGTTAGCGAGTCTTCCTGAGTACCTGCCGTTAGCGTTACGAGCCGCTAAGAGACGTCCCCGAGCTCCGACGTACCCGCTACGTTCATTCTCCGTGCTTACCACGAGTTTGATTTTTTAAAACTTGGGAGAGCTCTTGAATGAACTCGTACCGAGGGACAGGGCTATTAGTCTATGACAGTTCCACTCTGGGAAATAAGTTCTCAAAGTCCACATTATCAATGCCCCTCGTAATGTGATTCAGGTCCACCACCGATTTTCCGGCACCCTTGGTTCAAGAGCCTTGCTGGATTATCCGTTTTTCCGGATCAACAGAGGTCATGGCCTCCAAGAGGAGTCCAACGGTACCTGAACCGTCCGCCTAGACCGCCGGGCGGCCGAGATACCGACCCGCAAAGTCGTCCTCGGAACCGCCAATGGGAACGGATCTGCCGGCTCCGGCCGGGCGGGAGTTCCAGAGCCCCGGCCGCAGGGGGCAGATTCATCCCGCCGATCGGCCGCGGAAGTCCCGATGAGGTCGAGATCGGCCGCCTCACCCGGCCTAGGCGCCACATTCTCGGGGGGACTTCCAGGGGGGGATTTCAAGAGCGCTCTCGCAATTTTGTCCGGTGGCGGACCTGTTTACTGAATTAATGCATTTCCCCAGCGCTGGTCTTTCTGTGGACATGGCAGGATCGTAGTTATATCATTGGACTGCTCACGTTTTAGTTTAGTTTAATTCAGAGGTGCAGCGCGGAAACGGTCCTTCGGCCCATCGAGACCGTGCCAACCATCGATCCCCGCACACAATATCTACCGAAGCCAATTAGCCTACGTCTTTGGAGTGTGGGAGGAAACCGGAGCACCCGGAGGAAACCCACGCGGGTCACGGGGAGAACGTATAAACTCCGTACAGACAGCACCCGTAGTCAGGATCGAAGCTGGGTCTCTGGCGCAGTGAGGCAGCAACTCTACCGCTGCGCCACCGTGATGCATGAGGCAGCACAAAACAAGAGTGGTAAGCATTCGTCGAGCAAAGTATTGTAGAGTATCTAGTGGACAGTGGACAGCTGCGGAATTTTAAGACGGATTAAATAACTAATATCGGTAATGGTGGCAGCAGAATTGCTGGCTTATTGTAAGTATCTATTTGGTTCAGTAATGTACATCTGGATGTGAAGTATACTTGCCTCAGTGCAGTTCTCTATCCATAGCAATGTGTTTGACTGTAAATTGAACTCCGAACTGGCCTGACCAATAAGTTCATGGGCCGTGAGAAGATTCAAGATGGGTAATAGATCAAGTCTGAAGGAAATTATACAAAGATTATTGGTCCCTGCACCCTATAAACGGTTTTGAAATTTGTTTCCATCTTCGAGATACAGGGTGGAAACAGGCCCTTCGGCCCACCGATTCTGCGCCAACCAGCGATCCCCGCACATTAACACTACCCTACACACGAGGGGCAATTTTACATTTATACCAAGCCAATCAACCTACAAACCTGTGCGTCTTGGGAGCGTGGGAGGAAACTGAAGCCACTCGGTCACAGGGAGAACGTGCAAACTCCGTACAGACAGCACCGGTTGTCAGGATCGAACCAGGTTCTCCGGTACTGCAAGCGCTTTAAGGCAGCAACTCTACCGCTGCGCCACCGTGCCGATCAGTAGAGAGAACATGTCTGGATTTGGGTTTAGGTTTATTAATGTCACACGTACCAAGGTACAGTGAAAAGCCTTCCACTGCATGCTATCCAATTAGATCCCCTCCATGACACACTGGTCAACCTGAGTAGCACCTTCAGCAACAGACTGGTTCCACCAAGATGCAGAACAGAACGCCACAGGAGATCCTTCTTTCCTGTGGCGATCAAACTGTACAACTCCTCCCCCTTCTGTCGTGGGGTAGACTGAGACTAACTCTCCCCCCCCCCCCCCCCCCCCCAATCTTTGCACATCCCCAATCCTTTCCACACGTGACTTTAATTTCATTTTTCATGTATCTAGTGGTTTTTATGACTGTTGGCAGAACAATCTCCCTCCTGGGATAAATAACGTTCTATCGTATCGTTTTGTATCATATCGTAGATCAGATAAGACTGCATCGTACATAAATGCGACGATGTTCAACTCAAGTACAATAAGTCGGGCAAAGAGCCTTCTCACGGGGAGTGGTGGAGGCGGGAAGCATTGACGTGCTTCATGGGAGGCTGGAAAAAATGGAGCAGGGAAAAGTAACAGAAGGATAGTTGGATGGGAAGGGTTTACATGGCAATGGGCAAAATGCAGACAAATGGGACTAGCCCAGTATGTCAGCTTGGTTGGCATGGACAAGGTGGGCTGAAGGGCCTGTTTCCTTTACCGTAGCCAATTAACCTACAGACCTGTATATCGTTCTGTTGTGGGAGGAAACCGGAGCACCTGGAGAAAACCCTCGTGGTCACAGGGAGAAGGTACAGACTCCATATAACCATATAACCATATAACCATAACAGCACGGAAACAGGCCATCTCGGCCCTTCAAGTCCGTGTCGAACATTAAAAAAATAAAAAAAATTTTAATTAAAAATAAATACTTCCCCCTAGTCCCATCTACCTGCACTCAGGCCATAACCCTCCATTCCTTTCCCGTCCATATACCCATCCAATCTATTTTTTTTTCTCTCCGTACAGACAGACACCCATAGTCAGGGTCGAACCCGGGTCTCTGGCGCTGTGAGGCAGCAACTCTACCCCTGCGCCACCGTGCCACCCCGAATGACAAACTTTTCATCTGGACCCATGCTTATGTGACAAGTGACACCAGGATAAACAAGGCACCATAGACATAACAAGATGATACCACTGTCTCGCACTGTCCTCAACAGATACTTGCAAGTGTGAACATAAGTGGAAACATTTCTTAATAACTCTTAGTTTAGTTGAGTTTAGTTCAGAGATACAGCGCGGAAACAGGCCCTTCGGCCCACCGAGTCTGCACCGGCCAGCGATCCCCGCACATTAACACTATTCTACACACACTGGGGACAATTTTTTTTTACATTTACCAAGCCAATTAACCTACAAACCTGCACGCCTTTGGAGTGAGGGGTGAAACCGAAGATCTCGGAGAAAACCCGCGCAGATCACGGGGAGAACGTACAAACTCCGTACAGACAGCACCCATAGTCGGGATCGAACCCGGGACTCAGGTGCTGCATTCACTGTAAGGCAGCAACTCTACCGCTGCGCCACCGTGACTGCCCGAAATCGCCCTCAATCCTGGTTACTTATCTTCCCAAATGTTCCCAAATTGACACACTTTCTCATCATGTTTCCTGAGATTCATAAGGTCATAGAGCTTTCCAGCACGGAAACAGGCCTTTCAGCCCAACTCCTCCATGCTGACCCAAGATGCCCCATCCAAACTAATCCCATTTATCAGCGATAGACACAAAATGCTGGAGTAACTCAGCAGATCAGGCAGCATCTGTGGAGAAAAGGAATAGGTGACGTTTCGGGTCAAGACCCTTCTTCAGACTCAATACTTCTGTCCAAAAAGCCAAGTGCTGGGGAACTCAGCAGGTCAGACAGCATCTGTGGAGAGAATGGCCTGACAACGTTTCAGGTCGGGACCACTCAATCTGTCTGAGGAAGGGTCCTGACTTGAAACATCACCTATCTATTCCCTCCTCAGATGCTCCAGTCTAGTCCAGTCCAAGCTAGTCTAGTCTAGTCTAGTCTAGTCTAGTCCAGTCCAGTCTAGTCTAGTCCAGTCCAGTCTAGTCTAGTCTAGTCCAGTCCAGTCCAGTCTAGTCTAGTCTAGTCCAGTCTAGTCCAGTCTAGTCCAGTCCAGCAGTCTAGTCTAGTCCAGTCCAGTCCAGTCTAGTCTAGTCCAGTCTAGTCTAGTCTAGTCCAGTCCAGTCCAGTCTAGTCTAGTCTAGTCTAGTCCAGTCTAGTCTAGTCTAGTCCAGTCCAGTCTAGTCTAGTCTAGTCTAGTCCAGTCCAGTCCAGTCTAGTCCAGTCTAGTCTAGTCTAGTCTAGTCCAGTCTAGTCTAGTCTAGTCCAGACTAGTCCAGTCCAGTCCAGTCTAGTCCAGTCCAGTCTAGTCCAGTCCAGTCTAGTCCAGTCTAGTCCAGTCCAGTCCAGTCCAGTCTAGTCTAGTCTAGTCCAGACTAGTCCAGTCTAGTCTAGTCCAGACTAGTCCAGTCCAGTCCAGTCCAGTCCAATCTAGTCTAGTCTAGTCTAGTCTAGTCTAGTCCAGTCCAGTCCAGTCTAGTCTAGTCTAGTCTAGTCTAGTCGAGTCTAGCCTAGTCTAGTCCAGTCTAGTCTAGTCCAGTCTAGTCTAGTCCAGTCCAGTCTAGTCTAGTCTAGTCCAGTCTAGTCTAGTCTAGTCCAGTCTAGTCTAGTCTAGTCCAGTCTAGTCCAGTCCAGTCTAGTCCAGTCCAGTCTAGTCCAGTCTAGTCCAGTCCAGTCCAGTCCAGTCCAGTCTAGTCTAGTCTAGTCTAGTCTAGTCTAGTCCAGTTTAGTTTGGTTTGGTTTGGTTTAGTGAAGTACAGTGAAGCATGTTTGTTGTGTGCTGTCCACACAGTGAAAGGACAATACATGATTATAATCGAGCCGTCCACAGTGTACAGATACAGGATAAAGGGTATAATGTTTAGTGGAAGGTAAGTCCGATTAAATATATTTCCAACTTCTCCAATGGGATGGATGGGGAGGACAGGACCGCCCTCTAGTTGGTGAGAGGATGGGTACAGTTGCCTGATAACAGGTGGGATGAAACTGTCCCTGAATCAGGAGGTGTGCGTTTTCACACTTCTGTACCTCTTGGGAGAGGGGAGAAGAGGGAGTGGCCGGGGTGATATTGGAGTGAATATCACTTACGACTTCGAATGGATCATCCGTATTGAAGCAAGGACCAAGAAAGCACACCAACGCCTCTACTTCCTGAAAAGGCTTAGGAAGTTCGGCATGTCCCCCACCCACAACCCTCACCAACTTCTACAGATGCGCAGTAGAAAGGAATCTATCGGGATGCATCACGGCACGGTATGGGAACAGCTCCATCCAAGGCCGCAAGAAATTGCAGAGAATTGTGGACGCGTCACACAAACCAACCTTCCCTTCCATTGACTCCATCTACACCTCACGCTGCCTCGGCAAGGCCAGCAGCATCATCAAGGACCAGTCGCAGCCTGGCAACTCCCTCTTCTCCAATCTCCAGTGTGGCAGAGAGAAGCAGGAACCGAGGGAGGCGTAGAGAGAGAGAACGCGGTGGAGAAAGAGAGAAAAAGCAGGAATTTGGAGGGCGAAAAGCCGGTCAAAGAAAACAAAGGAGCAAAAAATAAAGTGCTGGAGGAACTGAACGGGTCAGGCAGCATCTGTGGAGGGAAAATATTATCCGGCATCTGCTGTCTTCAAAATAAAGAGATCAGCTGGTTCTTTCTGTTTAAGAAAGAACTGCAGATGCTGGAAAAATTGAAGGTAGACAAAAATGCTGGAGCAACTCAGCAGGTGAGGCAGCATCTATGGAGCGAAGGAATAGGTGACGTTTCGGGTCGAGATCCTTTGCTCCATAGATGCTGCCTCACCCGCTGAGTTTCCCCAGCTTTTTTGTCAACCAGCTGGTTCTTTCTGATTATTTCAAATTAGACCAAGAAGGTGTGTGTATGTGGAGCAGTGAAGATAGGAGTAAATATCACCAACAACTTCTCCTGGACCACCCATATTGAAGCAACGACCAATTTGGGACTGAGATGAGGAAAAGCCTTTTCACCCGGAGAGTTGTGAATCTGTGGAATTCTCTGCCACTGAAGTCAGTGGAGGCCAAGTCACTGTATGTTTTCAAGAGAGAGTTGGAAATAGCTCGAAGATAGACACAAAATGCTGGAGTAACTCAGCGGGACAGGCAGCATCTCTGGAGAGAAGGAATAGGTGACGTTTCGGGTCGAGACTTTTGAAATATCTCTTCGGGGCAACGGAATCAAAGGATATGGGAAGAAGGCAGGAACGGGGTACTGATTTTGGATGATCAGCCATGATCATATTGAATGGCTCAAAGAGCCGAATGGCCTACTCCTGCACCTATTGTCTATGTTTCTATGTTTCTATGTTTCTATGAAGGTAATTTCACAGATCAGTGACGTGCTCACTTTTAAATCCAAATAATCAACACCGTGCAAATTATTCCAGGGCTTAGCGACGGGGAAACTAATTTACAAATTGAGGAGGAATTTCTTTCATCCGAGGGTGGAGAATCTGTAGAATTCTTTGCCACAGAAGGCTGTGGAGGCCAAGTCAATGGATATTTTTAAGGCCGACAGATAGATTCTTGATTAGTACAGGTGTCAGAGGTTACGGAGAGAAGGCAGGAGAATGGGGTTAGGAGGGAGAGATAGATCAGCCATGATTGAATGGCAGAGTAGACTTGATGGGCCGAATGGCCTAATTCTGCTCCTATCACTTATGAACATATCATGGGCAGAGTCCAGTCAGCAGCCTAGTGTAAGCAGCTTCTGATATTTCATTCCACTGCCCGCTCTAATCAATGGTCTGGCACGGTGGCGCAGCGGTAGAGTTGCTGCCTCACAGCGCCAGAGACCCAGGTTCGATCCAGACTACGGGTACTGACTGCACGGAGTTTGCACGTTCTCCCCGTGACCTGCTTGCGTTTCCTCCGGGTGCTCCAGTTTCTCTTGCACTCCAAAGACGTACAGGTTGAGGGCTAATAGGCTTTGGTAAAATTGTAACTTGTCCCAAGTGCATGAAGGATACTGCTAGTGTCCTCCACCGCCATCTGAGGCAGAGAATTCCACAGACTCACCACTCTCTGTGTGAAAAAGTGTTTCCTCATCTCCGTTCTAAATGGCTTACCCCTTATTCTTAAACTGTGGCCCCTGGTTCCGGACTCCCCCAATATCGGGAACATGTTTCCTGCCTCTAGCGTGTCCAATCCCTAACAATCTTATATGTTTCAATAAGATATCCTCTCATCCTTCTAAATTCCAGAGTATACAAGCCCAGCCGCTCCATTCTCTTAGCATATGACAGTCCCGCCATCCCGGGAATTAACCTTGTGAACCTACGCTGCACTCCCTCAATAGCAAGCATGTCCTTCCTCAAATTTGGAAACCAAAACTGCACACAATACTCCAGGTGTGGTACAACTGCAGAAGGACCTCTTTGCTCCTATACCCAACTGCTCTTGTTCTGAAGGCCAACATGCCATTCGCTTTCTTCACTGCCTGCTGTACCTGCATGCTTACTTACATTGACTGATGAACAAGGACCCCCAGATCCCGTTGTGCTTCCCCTTTTCCCAACTTGACACCATTTAGATAATAATCTGCCTTCCTGTTTTTGAAACCAAAGTGGATAACCTCACATTTATCCACATTAAACTGCATCTGCCATGCATCTGCCCACTCCCCCAACCTGTCCAATTCACTCTGCATTCTCGTAGCATCCTCCTCACAGGGGAGAGTCAGGGGAGAGGGAATTATGGAGAGGTACAGAACAAATCAGAGCAGGTGCAATGACCAAGGAGCCCACAATGGTCCATTGTTGGCTGTGAAAGAGGTGATAACGAAGGGATGCGAACAGTGAAACTAGCAGGATGACTCGAGTGGGGGGTGGGTGGGGCGGAGAGAGAGAGGGAATGCAAGGGTTAGAGAAATCGGTATTCATACCGCTGACCCAAGATCCAAGCGTCAGGCAGCATCTCTGGAGGTAAGGAATAGGTGATGTTTCGGGTCAAGACCCTTCTTCAACCTGAAAAGTCACGGATGAGTCTGGAGGGGGTAACAACACGAAACGTCACCTGTTTCTTGCCTCCAGAGATGCTACCTGACCCGCTGAGTTACTCCAGCATTTTAAGTCTATCTCTGGTATAAACCACCATATGTAGTTCCTTCTTACGCCATCTTGAATCCCTTACTCTGGGTAAAAGACTCAGTGTGCATTCACCTATCTATCCCCCACATGATTTTAGATCCCTTTACGAGATCACCCCTTAGCCTCCTGCGCTCCAAATCTTAAAGTCCCAGCCTGCCCAAACTCTCCCTATAGCTCAGCCCACCATCCTGCCAACATCCGCGTAAATGTGTGTGGGATAATAAGGTTGTCTGATATTATTATATTTTTAATAGTTTAGGTTACATAGAAACATAGAAAATAGGTGCAGGTGGAGGCCATTCAGCCCTTCGAGCCAGCACCGCCATTCATTGTGATTATGGCTGATCGTCCCCAATCAATAACCCGTGCCTGCCTTCTCCCCATATCCCTTGATTCCACCAGCCCCTAGAGCTCTATCTAACTCTCTCTTAAATCCATCCAGTGATTTGGCCTCCACTGCCCTCTGTGGCAGGGAATTCCCACAAATTCACAACTCTCCTGGGTTAAAAAGTCTTTTCTCACCTCAGTCTTAAATGGCCTCCCCTTTATTCTAAGACTGTGGCCCCTGGTTCTGGACTCGCCCAACATTGGGAACATTTTCCTGAATCTAGCTTGTCCAGTCCTTTTATAATTTTATATGTTTCTATAAGATTCCCCCTCATCCTTCTAAACGCCAGGTATTGACATGTTTACCGAGATACAGTGAAAAGGCTTGTTGTTGCTAAGCAGATAGTGGAAAGACAATACATGATTACAATCGAGCCGTTCATAGTGTACAGATACATGATAAGGGAATAACGTTTAGTGCAAGGTAACGCCAGCAAAGTCCAATCAAAGATAGTCCAATTGTACTTCACGACTGCTGTCCGGAAGATTCTGTTACCTGATAACTCACATATTATTTAGTCAGGGTTTAGATTAGTTTACTTAAATTTAGAGATACAGCGTGGAAACCAGCCCTTCGGCCACCGGGTCCGCGCCGACCAGCCCATCCCCGTACACTAACACTATCCTACACACACGAGGGACAATTTACAATTTTTACCGAAGCCAATTAGCCGACAAAACCTGCACGTCTATGGAGTGTGGGAGGAAACCGGAGCACCCGGAGAAAACCCTCCCCCACACAGGTCATGGGGAGAACGTGCAAACTCCGTACAGACAGCACCCGTAGTCAGGATCGAACCCGGGTCTCTGGTGGGGGGGAGGGCAGTAACTCGACCGCTGCGCCAGGGAGCAAAGGCCACACTGATTTCTGCAAAAACAGGTATTGCGGTTCAAATCGAATTCATTATTATGCCTTGTGATCTGCGCTATTTCAGAGATGAGATAAATACAGTGTGAACACAACTGTTTCCTGATTCAATCAAGGGATTTCTCAGATGTGAATCGCTTGGCAAGATCGCCAACTTTTTAACACCTCTCTTCCATCTTGGAAGCTCTTTCTTTCCAGTGTACATGTTGCCACGATTTGCAGTCACAGAGTCACCCCGCACGGAAACAGGCCCTTCGGCCCAACTCATCTATCCCGACCGCACTATATCCATAGATAGACTCAAGGGGCTGGAGTAATTCAGCGGGACAGGCCAGCGTCTCCGGAGAGAAGGAATGGATGATGTTTCAGGTCGAGACCTTTCTGTCAGATTGAGGGTCAGGGGGGAGGGAAACAAGAGATATGACACAAACATAGAACGAATGAATGAAAGGTTTTGCCCATGAACAATTCAAAGCCAGCATCGATGAACAAGGAAAGGTGGAGCCTACAATGGTCTATTGTTGGCAGTTGGGAAGGTGATAACAAATGTTAGAAATAGTGAAACTCAGTAGGACGACAGTGAAACTAGTACGACGACTAGGGGTCGGGAAGGGCCGGAGAGAGAGGGGAGGCAAGGGTTACTTGAAGTTAGAGAAATCAATGTTCATACCGCTGGGGTATAAGCTGCCCCAAGCGAAATATGAGGTGGTGTTCCACCAATTTGCGCTGGGCCTCACACTGACAATGGAGGAGGCCCAGGACAGAAAGGTCAGTGTGGGAATAGGAGGGGGGGGGGTTAAAGTGTTTGGCGACACAATATCCATACCTGGATTGGTTTTGTGTAGGAAGGAACTGCAGATGCCAGTTTAAACCAAAGATGGACACAAAATGCTGGAGTAACTCAGCGGGACAGGCAGCATCTCTGGAGAGAAGGAATGGGTGACGTTTCTGGTCGAGACCCCTCTTCAGACTGCCCTGGATTGGTTTTACCTGGATCAGGGGCACTGCAGCACTTCCACACAGAGCAGCATTGTGTGGCACAGCGTAGAGTTGCTGCCTCACAGCACAGGAGGACCGCAGGTTCGATCCTGACCACGGGCGCTGTCTGAACAGAGTTTGTACATTCTCCCCGTGACCTGCGTGGGTTTTTCTCCGAGATCTTCGGTTTCCTCCCACACTCCAAAGACGTGCAGGTTAATTGGTTTGGTATAAATGTACAATTGTCCCTAGTGTGTGCAGGATAGTGTTAGTGTTAGGGGGGTCGCTGGTCGGCAAGGGCTCGGTGGGCCGAAGGGCCTGTTTCCGCGCTATATCTCTAAGCTGCAGAGAAAATGTGTAGGAAGGAACTGCAGATGCTGGTTTAAACCGAAGATAGACACAAAATAGTATACAGCGTAGGTTTACAAGGTTAATTCCCGGGATGGCGGGACTGTCATATGCTGAATGAATGGAGCAGCTGGGCTTGTACACTCTGGAGTTTAGAAGGATGAGAGGGATTTCATTGAAACATATAAGATTGTTAAGGACTTGGACAAACTAGGGGCAGGAAACATGTTCCCGATGTTGGGGGAGTCCTGAACCAGGGGCCACAGTTTAAGAATAAGGAGTAAGCCATTTAGAACGGAGAGGAGGAAACACTTTTTCTCACAGAGAGTGGTGAGTCTGTGGAATTCTCTGCCTCAGAGGGCGGTGGAGGCCGGTTCTCTGGATGCTTTCAAGAGAGAGCCAGATAGGGCTCTTAAAGATAGCGGAGTCAGGGGATATGGGGTGAAGGCAGGAACGGGGTACTGATTGGGGATGATCAGCCATGATCACATTGAATGGCGGTGCTGACTCGAAGGGCCGAATGGCCTACTCCTGCACCTATTGTCTATTGTCTATTGTCTAAAATGCTGGAGTAAAGGGCCTGTCCCACGGGCATGCGACTCCATGCAGCAAGCGCGACCTAACCGCAAGCGGGGGCGTGCGGGGGGCCGCGCGGAGGTCGCGAGGCCGGTCCCACTTCGATCGCCGGAGCCGTATGGAGTCGTGCGGAGCTGGGTCCCGACATCGCGCGGGGCTCAGAAAAACTGACCATGTTCAAAAATTCCGTGCGGCAACGGCCTGCCGCCCCGCAGCCGCCTCGCCGCCGTGCGCACCGTCTTGACGTCACTCGACCTCCGTGCGGCCCCCCGCTTCCAGTTTGGTAGCGCTTGCCGCATGCAGCCGCATGCTGGTGGGACCGGCCCACTGTGCGGGGCATCACTCGACCTCCCGCGCGGCCCCCGCTTACGGTTAGGTCGCGCTTGCCGCATGGAGTCGCATGCCCGTGGGACAGGCCCTTAACTCAGCACCTCTGGAGGAAAGGAATGGGTGATGTTTCGGGTCGAGACCCTCCGTCAGACTGGCAGAGCCATCTTTGCGGGCTGTGGATTTTATTGTGCTGTAGTTTGACAGCCCCCCTGATGGATCAGTGTGTGAACAGAGGCTGTTTGTGTTCAAAACACAGAGAGGCTGGCTGCTTCCTGTGTTACCGAGAGACATTAGCACTGAAATCATTTCCACCCACGCACAGGTGAGTCAGGACCAGCCACCGCTGAGCGTGTGATGGAGATTCTTCTCCAGACTCGACCAGATCCCCATTCTACGGTTTATAACTCTGAACCCGATATAAACTTCTTAGTTCAGTTTATTGATACAGGCCCTTCGGCCCACCGGGTCCGCGCCGACCAGCGATCCCCGCAAATCCACACTATCCTACACACACTAGGGGCAATTTACACTTATACAAAACCAATTAACCTACAAACCTGTACGCCTTTGGAGTGTGGGAGGACATCAAAGATCTAAAAAAAAAACACTGCCTTACAGACAAGCGCTGTAAGGCAGCAACTCTACCGCTGCGCCACCGTGCCACCTTGGTCAGCTCACAACCCAGCGGTATGAACATTGAGTTCTCCAACTTCAAGTAACCCCTTGCTTTCTCCTTCCTCCCCGTCCCTCCCCCACCCCTAGTCGTCGTACTAGTTTCACTGTCGTCCTGCTGAGTTTCACTGTTTCTATCATTTGTGATCACCTGTCCCCACAGCCCAACAATGGACCATTGTGGGCTCCACCTCTCACAAGATTCAAGATACAAGAGAGTTTATTGTCGTGTGTCCCAGATAGGACAATGAAATTCTCGCTTTGCTTCAGCACAACAGAACATAGTCGGCATGAATAAATACAGAACAGAACAGTGTGTCTATATACCATTGAATATATATATATATAACCACATAAATATACATATAAAGTGCATAGGCTATTAAAGTTCAGATTTTGTTTGAGTTGAGTTTAATAGTCTGATGGCTGTGGGGAAGCAGCTGATTCCTGAACCTGGATGTTGCAGATTTCAGCCTCCTGTACCTTCTACCTGAAGGCAGCAGAGAGATGAGTGTGTGGCCAGGATGGTGTGGGTCCTTGATGATGCTGCCAGCCTTTGTGAGGCAGCGACTGTGGTCGATCCCTCGATGGTAGGGAGGTCAGAGCCGATGATGGACTGGGCAGTGTTTACAACTTTTTGCAGTCACTGTCCTCCTGATTCATTTTACTGCCTGTCTGCCTCGTTGTCACCTTCCCCTCAGCCAACAAAGATCTATTGCATCCGCTGCTCTAGATGCCAGCTGATCTACATCGGTGAGACCAAGCGGAGGCTTGGCGATCGTTTCGCCGAACACCTCCGGTCGGTCCGCAATAACCAACCTGAACTCCCGGTGGCTCAGCACTTCAACCTCCCCCTCCCATTCCGTATCTGACCTCTCTGTCCTGGGTCTCCTCCATGGCCACAGCGAGCAACACCGTAAATTGGAGGAAATGCACCTCATATTCCGTTTGGGCAGTCTACATCCTGGGGTTTGAACATTGAATTCTCCCAATTCTGCTAGCCCTTGCTGTCCCCTCCCCTTCATCAGCCATCTGGTTGTCTCCTCCCCTCCCCCCAGCCCTCGGGCTCCTCCTCCGCCTTTTTCCTTGTTTTCCTTTCTTCTCCCCACCCCCTATCAGTCTGAAGAAGGGTTTCGGCCCGAAACGTTACCTATTTCCTTCGTTCCATAGATGCTGCTGCACCCGCTGAGTTTCTCCAGCATTTTGTGTTACCAAAGAACTATTCTACATTTCCTTGAGCATCGTCCCCTTTGATCTCTCCTTTTCACACCTTGCATTTGCTTTGTCCCCTCCAGATCTCTAGTTTCCCTCTCCCCTGACTCTCAGTCTGAAGAGGGGTCTCGACCCGAAACGCCACCCATTGTTTCTCCCCAGAGATGCTGCCCACCCCGCTGAGTTACTCCGACATCACGGCCCATCAGCTTCCGCTGGATGTGGAATCCATGTAGGGAAAATGGCTGGGAATGTTTCCAGGGAAAGAGTTTACAGCAGGATATTCAGGCGAGAGAGAGAGAGAGAGAGAGAGAGAGGGGGGGGCAGGAGAGAAAGAGACAGGGAGAGAAAAGAAGGTAGACAAAAATGCTGGAGAAACTCAGCAGGTGAGGCAGCATCTATGGAGCGAAGGAAATAGGCAACATTTCGGGCCGAAACCCTTCTTCAGACTCAAACTGACCTAGCAAACATGATAC
>CM075997.1:4302473-4391934 GCA_038087875.1 Malacoraja senta | reverse complement strand
GGCCCCAGAAAGGACCAAGGCCCAGGCTCTGGCTCCAGAAGGTCTGAACCCCAGGCCTCAGGCTCCGGAAATATCCAGGCCCTAGGCCCTAGGCTCCAGAAAGACCCAGACCCCCAAATCAAGGCTCCAGAAAGGCTTCAATCCCAGTCCCAGGCTCCGGAAAGGCCCAGGGCATGGGCTCTGGCTCCAGAAAGACTCCAACCCAGTCCTTCGCACCAGAAACCCCCAGATACCAGGTGCCAAAAAGCCTCAGGCCCCAGGCTCTAGTAAGGCTCCAACCCCAGTCCTAGGCTCCTGAAAAGTCCAGGCCCCAGGCTGCAGAAAAGCCCCTGACACTTCTCCGGGTCTCAGAGATTATGGCAGGAGAATAGGGTTAGGAGGGAGAGATAGATCAGCCAGTAGACGATGGGCCAAATGGCCTAATTCTGCTCCTATCACTTATGATCTTATGACCCCCAGGCCTCGGGCCTCAGACCTCAGAAAAGCCCCTCAGGCCTCAAGCTGCTAGATTTCTAGGCCGAGACTTAGCCTCAGACACACAGGCCCTGCTCCCTGACACACAACAGACTCCACACACGGAAGAAATTCATCCTAGTTTCTGCTGATGTCAGGTAGCCCTGTCGAGCGGCAGATGACCTCAGCTGGAAACTGAAGCTGATGTTCACGCTATTTTTAACAACTCCTGTCTTCACCCATTTCTAACTATAGCTGGCACAGCGAGTGCTGACACTAATGCTGAGCAATGCTAGCTCAGTAATGAGTCAGTCACCTGATGTACTTCTTTGTGTAGGTGGGAACTGCACATGCTGCTTTACACCTAAGATAGACACAAAGTGCTGGAGTAACTCAGCGGGACAGGCAGCATCTCTGGAGAGAAGGGCCCTCAGTCTGAAAAAGGGTCTCGACCTGAAACGTCACCCATTCCTTCTCTCCAGAGACTCTGCCTGTCCCGCTGAGTTACTCCAGCATTTTTGTGTCTATCTTTGATATACTTATTTAGCCTGTTAGTTTTAACCCTCGAGGAACTTTTTAAAAAAAATTTTATTTCAAAATAGACTTTATTCAGGTAATAAATCTACAATACATGAACCGTGCAAAAAATTAATCCGACATTTTCAGAGACTACACAAATTGTTCGATACAGTCTACATTCATTGCTCAAATTTCACAAATGTATCCCCGACCCTTGCCACTCATGTGGCCCACTGGCGTGGAATCCCTTCCCTTGTTTTGAGGGGCATCTCCACCACACCCTGCCCCCCCCCCCCACATGTCCAGCAGCAGAAGGACCCTAGACTGTGGCCCTCCCCCACCGAGCCTTGGCGTTGTCTGCACCGAGCTTCAGTGCGTCCCTCAGCACGTCCTCCTGCAGTCTGCAGCGGGCCAGTCGGCAACATTCCCCCACGGACATCTCGCTCCGCAGGGAGGTCAACAAGGTTCGGGGCTGACCAAAGAGCGTCTTTCACCGAGTTGATGACCCTCCAGCAGCACTTGGCGTCCGTCTCTGAATGCGTCCCTTGGCCTGTTAGTTTAACCCTCGAGGAACTGCAAGGTTGGTAGATGATGGCAGACACAAGACTGTCCTTTCAGATGGGAAAGGGGTTAATGATTACAGGGAGATGGAGAATGGGTAGGGGGGGGGGGGGGTGGACTACAGGGAGATGAGGGAGAGTTATTCATTAGATCATAAGATCGTGAGAAATAGTAGAATTAGGCAATTTGCCCCATCAAGTCTACTCCGCCATTCAATCATGGCTGATCTATCTCTCCCTCCTAACCCCATTCTCCTGCCTTCTCCCTGTAACCTCTGACACCCGTACTAATCAAGAATCTATCTATTATATCTCTGCCTTAAAAATATCCACTGACTTGGCCTCCACAGCCTTCTGTGGCAAAGAATTCCACAGATTCACCACCCGCTGACTGAAGAAAATTTCTCCTCATCTCCTTCCTTAAGGAACGTCCATTTATTCTGAGGCTGTGACCTCCGGTCCTAGACTCTCCCACTAGTGGAAACATCCTCTCCACGTCCACTCTATCCAGGCCTTTCACTATTCTGTACGTTTCAATGAGGTCCCCCCATCATTCTTCTAAACTCCAGCGAGTACAGGCCCAGTGCCGACAAACGCTCATCATATGTTAACCCACTCATTCCTGGGATCATTCTTGTAAACCTCCTCTGGACCCTCTCCAGAGCCGGCACATCCTTCCTCAGATATGGGGAACTAATTCGATTTGCAGATTAACCTTTGGTTAATTAATTACAGGGAGAAGTGGTGGGGGGGGGGGGGGGGGGCTCCAGGGAAATGGAGGGTTGTGGCTTTTGGGGTACAACATGATAGATGGGGGTTATTGATTACAGAGAGGGATTGAGGAAGGGGGGCAGGTTATTGATTACAGGGAGATGGAGATGGGGGGGGACTACGAGGATATGGAGGAAAGGTGGGCCTCAGGGAGATTGGGGGAGGGGGCTTTGGGGCACAAGAAGATGGAAGGGGGGGCTACACCGGAGATAAGGAACAATGGGTACAGGGATATGGAGATGAGGGGGGTCACAGGGGATGTAGAGTGGGGGGGGGTTACAGGAGATGGAGGGGGGGGCTACAGGGACTGAATGTGGGTTGCAGGGACACGGGGTGAGGCGGCTACAATGAGATGTAAGGGGGAGCTAGGGGGAGAGAGAGTGGCCATTGCCGGATGGAGTGGGGGGCTGGAGGGAACTGGAGGGTGGGATACAGTGAGGGAGAGGGGGGGATATAGAGAGATGGAGGGGCGGATACAGAGAGATGGAGGGGTGGATACGGAGAGATGGAGGGAACGATACAGAGAGATAGAGGATACAGGGAGATGGAGGGGAAGATACAGAGAGATAGAGGATACAGTGAGATAGAGGATACAGAGAGATAGAGGATACAGAGAGATGGAGGGGAGGATACAGATAAATTGAGGGGGGGGATACAGAGAGATGGAGGGGGTGGGATACAGGGAGATGGAGGGGGCAATACAGGGAGGAAGTGTTAGGGCTTTGTGGCTACAGAATGAGGAAGACAGGGATATGGAAAGTAAGAGGTTACAGGAGAGTGGTGGGGGGGGGATTACAGAAGTTGGAGGGGGGGTTAGAGGGAGATGGAGGGGGGAGGCTATGGAGTACAGGGATATGAAAAGTGGGGAGTTACAGTTGGGGGTCGAGACCTTTCTTCATACAGCTTTAGTCTGAAGAAATCCGACCTCATTCGCCACCTCATCCTTCTCTCCAGAGATGCTGCCTGACCCGCTGAGTCACTCCAGCATTTTGTGTCGAACTTCGGTGTAACCCGGCATCTGCAGTTCCTTCCTACGCATTGAGTGCATTTACGTTTCGTATTCTCTGATCGGAACGCATGCAAACCTCTTTCACTGCGCCTGGGCGCACGTGAGAATAATGAAGTTGAATTTATGCTGGAACGGGCAGTCCCGGTGGCCTGACTGCGAGAATTCCTCTCGGACTGAGTGAATTACACCCTGGCTCCGGATCAGATGGAATACAGAAACTTTTAAGTCAGTTTTAAATACGTCTGGGAACGAGGAACTGAAGTAACTCAGCGGGACAGGCAGCATCTCTGGAGAGAAGGAACGGGCGACGTTCCGGTTCGAGACCCTTCTTCAGACTGGTTAGGGATAAAAGCCCTGTCCCACTGTACGAGTTCATTCAAGAGTTCTCCCGAGTTTCCCCTGATTCGTGACTCGATTTACGGTAATGGCCGCTGGTCGGTACTCGGGGCTCTCGTGGACATTTTTCAACATGTTGAAAAATCTTCACGAGTCTTCCCGAGCTTACCGCATTTCCCGAGCACCTGCCGTTAGCGTTACGAGCCGCTAAGAGACGTCCCCGAGCTCCGACGTACCCGCTACGTTCATTCTACGTGCTTACCACGAGTTTGATTTCTTTTTAAACCCGGGTGAGCTCTTGGATTGAACTTGTACAGTGGGACAGGGCTTTTAGGGAAACGAGAGATATAGACAGTGATGTGGAGAGATAAAGAACAATGAATGAAAGATATGCAAAAAGGTAACGATGATAAAGGTCTGAAGAAGGGTCTCGACCCGAAACGCCACCTATTCCTTCGCTCCGTAGATGCTGCCTCACCCGCTGAGTTTCTCCAGCATTTTTGTCTACCTTCAATTTTCCAGCATCTGCAGTTCCTTCTGAAGCACGATGATAAAATAAATAGGCCATTGTTAGCTGTTTGTTGGGTGAGAACAAGAAGCTGGTGCGACTTGGGTGTGGGAGGGATAGAGAGGGGGAATGCCGGGGCTACCTGAAGTGAGAGAAATCAATATTCATACCACTGGGCTGTAAGCTGCCCAGCTGTTATCAGGCAACTGAACCATCCTACCACAACCAGGGAGCAGTGCTGAACTACTATCTACCTCATTGGCGAACCTCGGACTATCCTTGATCGGACTTTGCTGGCTTTACCTTGCACTAAACATTATTTCCTTATTATGTATCTGTACACTGTGAATGGTTCGATTGTCGTAAGGTCATTAGTGATAGGGGCAGAATTAGGCCATTCGGCCCATCAAGTCTACTCCGCCATTCAATCATGGCTGAACTATGTTTCTATAGAGTTAGATAGAGCTCCAGGAGCTAGTGGAATCGAGGGATATGGGGAGAAGGCAGGCACGGGTTATTGATTAGGGTCGATCAGCCATGATCACAATGAATGGCGGTGCTGGCTCGAAGGGCTGAATGGCCTCCTCCTGCACCTATTTTCTATGTTTCTATGTTTCTATCTCTCCCTCCTAACCCTATTTTCCCCGTAACCCCTGATCAGAAAGGCCATCTATGTGATGTTGACACAACGAACTGCAGATGCTGGGTTACAAAAAAAAAGACACACACACACACACACACAAAGTGCTGGAGTAACTCGGCGGGACGGGCAGCATCTCTGGAGGAGAGGGATGGGCGATCATATTCTTTGGAGGGAGTAGTCATTGTCAGGGTAGTGTGGAGATCAGCACAGTGGTGATTCCAGGCCTATATTTGTTCATCCCACACTGCTGGGCTGACGTTACTGAGTGAGATATCCATGCAGAGATGTGGGGTCGTTTGTTGCAGGCTACAGAACGTGGAGGCAGCCACTGCGCTGTGGTGCAGCGACTCCGACATAAGAACGAGCTGTGCAGTGGTTGGGAATCCCTGAGGCTGCGTGGGTGTGATTTAATAAAATGTCCTCCGTAATAAACATGGAGGAAAGGTGCTGGAAAATGGATTCGGAAGGAGGATTCCAGACTGCTTAAACCACCCGTGGTTTTGCCATTGCTGTTCCCCCCTGAACTGTGGTGAACAGATCTGTCTCTAAGTCGGGGAGGATGCAGGTTCAAGTTTAGCTTAGTTTAGTTTAGAGATACAGAGTGAAAACAGGCCATTCGGCCCATGGAGTCCGCACCGACCTGCGATCCCCGCACACTAACATCATCCTACACACACTAGGAACAAATCAAAAAAATTTCACCAAAGCCTATTAACAGATTAATACTGAACACCACCTCTCAGTCTGCCTTAACCTACCTGATCTCCCGGTTGCTCAACACTTTAACTCCCCCTCCCATTCCCACACTGACCTTTCTGACACCACTGACCTTTCTGACACCTTTCCGCTGACTGGTTAAGGGCCTGTCCCACTTTTACGAACTAATTCACGACCTTTTTTACTCGTGGACATTTTTCATCAGGCTAGAAAAAACGCCCCGACCTACTTGATGCCACGAGTACCTACGACTAGCATCACGGCCTGCCTAAGATCTACCTACGACCTCGTGACGACCATGGTGCGAGTATGAGTCAAGGGCAAACTCGGCAGAGGTCGTGAATTAGGTCGTGAAAGTGGGACAGGCCCCTTAGCACGCAACAAAAGCTTTTCACTGTACAATAGTGTAGATGATATATGCATGTGCCTTTAATATAGTGACCTCATCACCACTAACCACTCCCCACATCACAAGTATAACTACAACCTCCCCACCCACAGATCGCTCTCTAGTTCCTGTGACAGACCACGTACAGCTAGTGCAATATGTAATGCTCCAGTATGAATAAAGATAGTAAAGTAACGATATGTCGTTAGAACTTCTTTACATGGTGTCAGAAGTGGTGATGAGGTCACTATATTAAAGTAATTGTGCTTCTGATTTTCTTTTTTTTGTGTTTTTGGAAGGAATTCTGTCCCTGATTTATGTATTGGTCTTTATAACCTATTTTTTTTAAATTCTGATTATATGTTTTCTATAAATCTCTGTATGGTGTCCTTGAGACCTCGGTATAAGGCGCCCGTAAATAAAATCCATTATTATTATTATTATTATATATCATCTACAAATAGACAATAGGTGCAGGAGTAGGCCATTTGGCCCTTCGAGCCAGCACCGCCATTCAATGTGATCATGGCTGATTATCCCCAATCAGTACCCCGTTCCTGCCTTATCCCCATATCCCCCGACTCCGCTATTTTTAAGAGCCCTATCTAGCTCCCTCTTGAAAGCATCCAGAGAACCGGCCTCCACTGCCCTCTGAGGCAGAGAATTCCACACTCACAACTCTCTGTGAGAAAAAGTGTTTCCTCGTCTCCGTTCTAAATGGCTTACCCCTTATTCTTAAACTGTGGCCCCTGGTTCTGGACTCCCCCAACATCGGGAACATGTTTTCTGCCTCTAACCTCGGTACATGTGACAATAAACTATACTGAGCTGAGCTGAGACCTTTCTTGAGGTTGGGAGTCTGAGAGTAGAAAATCAGGCTGGATCTCCCGTGACAATCTTCGTGACGGAGCGCCCCGTCATGTTGGGGCCTCAGGCTGAAAGCACCTGCCCCCAATTAACCGCAGGGTTACTGTAGCAGGGCGATCAATTATTACCTACCGCGCAGAACTGGAGATTAGAGTGAGGTTGACTGGAGGTTGAGATCTCATTAGCTCCAATGCTGTCAGTCTTCAGACTAGGAAGAGCTGAAATCCCTGGTGTTAGATTCCAGGCGAGACACACAAAATGCCGGAGTGACTCAGCGGGACAGACAGCATCTCTGGAGAGAAGGAATGAGAGACGTTCCGGGCCGAGACCCTTCTTCAGACTGAGAGACGGGGGAGAATGAGACATAGAGATATGGAAGGGTGAGGTGTGAAGACAGATCAAAGGGGAAGTTGTACAAAGAGCTCCTAAAGATAGTGGAGTCAAGGGATATGGGGAGAAGGCAGGAACGGGGTACTGATTGTGGATGACCAGCCATGATAACTATGAATGGCGGTGCTGGCTCAAAGGGCCGAATGGCCTACTCCTGCACCTATTGTCTATTGAAATGTAGAATGGTACATTTCCACCTACCCCTCACCTAACTGTACCTTTCAACATTTCCTGAGCATCGTCCCCTTTGATCTGTGTTTTCACACCTTACCCTTCCATATCTGTGTGTCTCCCTCTCCCCTGACTCTCTGTCTGAAGAAGGGTCTGGACCCGAAACGTCACCCATTCCTTCTCTCCAGAGATGCTGCCTGTCCCGCTGAGTTACTCCAGCATTTTGTGTCTGTCTTCAGTGTAAACCAGCACCTGCAGTTCCTTCCTACACATTAGTATGCAGTCAACAGGCCCCAGTTCCCAGACCTAATTAAAACAGACAGGTTTCTATATTGCAACTGGGCTGGTGCCAGGGTATAATTGACTCAGCTGGAGAGGGCTTCTCACAGTCAGGCCACTGAGTGCCCATTCCATTGCAATTTTTGTTGTATTCTTGTCACGTGTACCTAGGGCATCATTCCCATCAGCTAATACTGAACATAAATACAACCCAAAACGTCACCCATTCCTTCTCTCCAGAGACGCTGCCTGTCCCGCTGAGTTACTCCAGCTTTTATTGTGTCTATCTTCGGTTTAAACCAGCACTTGCAGTTCCTTCCTTCACGTAAACACAAGCCATATGCAGGAA
This sequence comes from Malacoraja senta, assembly GCA_038087875.1. Lineage (NCBI taxonomy): Eukaryota > Metazoa > Chordata > Chondrichthyes > Rajiformes > Rajidae > Malacoraja > Malacoraja senta. The sequence goes on along the minus strand of CM075997.1, from coordinate 4,383,974 downwards.
GGAACTGCCGACGCTGGTTTCCACCCATAGCCAGGCACAGAATGCTGGAGTAACCCAGCGGGTCAGGCAGCATCTCTGGAGAAAAGGAATGGGTGACGTTTCAGGACCCGAAACGCCACCTATTCCTTCTCTCCAGAGACGCTGCCTGTCCCGCTGAGTTACTCCAGCCTTTTAAGTCTGTAAATGCAATAAAGTCAGGTGGCACGGTGGCGCAGCGGTAGAGATGCTGCCTCACAGCCCCAGAGACCCGGGTTCAATCCTGACTACGGGTGCTGTCTGTATGGAGTTTGTACCACGTGGGGTTTTCTCCGGGTGCTCCGGTTTCCTCCCACACTCCAAAGACGCGCAGGTTTTCAGGTTAATTGGCTTCGTTAATATTGTAAATCGTCCCTATTGTGTGTAGGATAGTGTTAGTGTGGGGGGTGGTCGCTGGTCGAAGATGACTCGGTGGGAAAAAGGGCCTGTTTCCGCGCGACCATGGGTGAACAAGGGGAAGAGGACTGGACTTTGCTGCCTTCCCTCACAGTGGGAACCATTGTGGGGAGATGTTTTTATGTTTTATGTTCAATTCTGGTGTCTTACTTGTATTGGTGTGCTGCAAGTAATCTGAATTTCCCTGAGGGGATTAATAAAGTATTTATCTATCTATCCCTTCTCTATACCTCTAAAGTCAAAAGTCAATCTCATGTACAATAGGTAGAGGAACAGTTGTACAGGGTCTTGGTGAGACCACACCTGGAGTATTGCGTACAGTTTTGGTCTCCAAATCTGAGGAAGGACATTATAGCCATAGAGGGAGTGCAGAGAAGGTTCACCAGACTGATTCCTGGGATGTCAGGACTTTCATATGAAGAAAGACTGGGTAGACTTGGCTTATACTCGCTAGAATTTAGGAGATTGAGAGGGGATCTTATAGAAACGTACAAAATTCTTATGGGGTTGGACAGGCTAGATGCAGGAAGATTGTTCCCGATGTTGGGGAAGTCCAGGACAAGGGGTCACAGCTTAAGGATAAGGGGGAAATCCTTTAAGACCGAGATGAGGAAAAACTTTTTCACACAGAGAGTGGTGAATCTCTGGAACTCTCTGCCACAGAGGGTAGTTGAGGCCAGTTCATTGGCTATATTTAAGAGGGAATTAGATGTGGCCCTTGTAGCTAAAGGGATCAGGGGGTATGGAGAGAAGGCAGGTACGGGATACTGAGTTGGATGATCAGCCATGATCGTATTGAATGGCGGTGCAGGCTCGAAGGGCCGAATGGCCTACTCCTGCACCTATTTTCTATGTATCTATGTATCTATGTGCAGGAGGAGGCCATTCGGCCCTTCGAGCCAGCACCGCCATTCAATGTGATCGTGGCTGATCATCCCCAATCAGTACCCCGTTCCTGCCTTCTCCCCATATCCCCTGACTCCGCTATTTTTAAGAGCCCTATCTAGCTCTCCCTTGAAAGCATCCAGAGAACCGGCCTCCACCGCCCTCTGAGGCAGAGAATTCCACAGACTCACCACTCTCTGTGAGAAAAAGTGTTTCCTCGTCTCCGTTCTAAATGGCTTACTCCTTATTCTTAAACTGTGGCCCCTGGTTCTGGACTCCCCCAACATCGGGAACATGTTTCCTGCCTCTAGCGTGTCCAAACCCTTAACAATCTTATATGTTTCAATGAGATCCCCTCTCATCTTTCCAAACTCCAGAGTGTACAAGCCCAGCTGCTCCATTCTCTCAGCATATGACAGTCCCGCCATCCCGGGAATTAACTTTGTAAACCTACGCTGCACTCCCTCAATAGCAAGAATGTCCTTCCTCAAATTAGGGGACCAAAACTGCACACAATACTCCAGGTGTGGTCTCACTAGGGCCCTGTACAACTACAGAAGGACCTCTTTGCTCCTATACTCAACTCCTCTTGTTATAAAGGCCAACATGCCATTCGCTTAATTCACTGCCTGCTGTACCTGCATGCTTACTTTCATAGACTGATGCACAAGGACCCCCAGATCCCGTTGTACTTCCGCTTTTCCCAACTTGACGTCACGATCGAACCCGGGTCTCTGTCTCCGTGGCAGATCTAGCTCCGTTAACGTTGTTCAGATCATGCCGAAATATCACCGCCTCCGGTGTCTATAAAAACCCTTCCTCAAACACAGTCATTATTTATCTCAATGAGCCACCAAAATAGATAGCCTTTGTACGTGAGTAAATATAGCCATCATTACTCCCAGCAATGGAACACATCCCATTCATTTACACATCAGATTTCCCTGCCACCTTCTTATTCTGATGAGTCAATGTACCATTTTACACAAGCTATAATGTATTACTTTCAAAGCTAAAGATGAACCATTAAAGGGCCTGTCCCACTTACGCGATTTTCCCGGTGACTGCCGGCACCCGTCATAGTCGCAGCAGGTGGCCGAATTGTTCAACGTGTTAAAAATCCAGCGGCAACCAGAAAAAGGTACGGCTCTTTTGGGCGACTACTCACGACCGTACAGGCTTCACGTGTCGACGTGATGACTGTATGGTCGTGAGTAGTCCAAAGAGTCGTACCTTTTTGGACGAAAAACTTGCGTCAGTGGGACAGGCCCTTTAGTCTTTACCCTGTTTGATATATTTCTCTCGTTAACCAATCCACCACCTTTAGTTGCTGACGCCAAGGAACTGCAGATGCTAGTTTATGACCAAAAAAAGCACAAAGTGCTGGAGTACTCCAGCACGGTACACTGCGGTTTGGGAGGCACAGTGGCACAGCGGTAGAGTTGCTGCCTCACAGCGCCAGAGACCCTGGTTCGATTCTGACTACGGATGCTGTCTGTACGGAGTTTGTACGTTCTCCCCGTGACCTGCGTGGGTTTTCTCCGAGATCTTCGGTTTCCTCCCGCACTCCAAAGAAATACAGGTGTGAAGGTTAATTGGCTTGGTATAAATGTAAAATTGTCCCAAGTGCGTGTAGAATAGTGCTAGCCTGTGGGGATCGCTGGTCAGTGTGGACTCGGTGGGCCGAAGGGCCTGTTTCCGCGCGGTATCTCTCAACTACACTAAACTAAACTCAGCGGGTCAGGCAGCATAGTAACATAGAAACATAGAAAATAGGTGCAGGAGGAGGCCATTTTGCCCTTCAAGCCAGCACCGCCATTCATTGTGATCATGGCTGATCGTCCCCAATCAATAACCCGTGCCTGCCTTCTCCCCATATCCCTTGATTCCACTAGCCCCTAGAGCTCTATCTAACTCTCTCTTAAATCTTTCCAATGATTTGGCCTCCACTGCCCTCTGTGGCAGGGAATTCCACAAATTCACAACTCTTTGGGTGAAAATGTTTTTTCTCACCTCAGTCTTAAATGACCTCCCCTTTATTCTAAGACTGTGGCCCCTGGTTCTGGACTCGCCCAACATTGGGAACATTTTTCCTGCATCTAGCTTGTCCAGTCCTTTTATAATTTTATATGTTTCTATAAGATTTCCCCTCATCCTTCTAAACTCCAGTGAATACAAGCCCAGTCTTTTCAATCTTTCCTGATATGACAGTCCCGCCATCCCAGGGATCAATCTCGTGAACCTACGCTGCACTGCCTCAATCACAAGGGTGTCCTTCCTCAAATTAGGAGACCAAAACTGTACACAATACTCAAGATGCAGTCTTACCAGAGCCCTATACAACTGCAGAAGAACCTCTTTACTCCTAAACTGAAATCCTCTTGTTATGAAGGCCAACATTCCATTAGTTTTCTTCACTGCCTGCTGTACCTGCACGCCAACTGGGTGTACAAGGACACCCAGGTCTCGCTGTACCTCCCCCTTACCTAACCCCATTGAGATAATAATCTGCCCCCTTGTTTTTGCCACCAAAGTGGGTAACCTCACATTTTTTTAATCTGTATTATATTGCATCTGCCACGCATCTGCCCACTCACTCAACCTGTCCAGGTCAGCCTGCAACCTCCTAACATCCTCATCACAGTTCACACTGCCACCCAGCTTTGTGTCATCTCTGGAGAACATTTCGAGTCGGGACCCTTCTTCAGACCCCCGACCCGAAACGTCACCAGTCCATGTTCTCCAGAAATGCTGCCTGACCCGCTGAGTTACTGCAGCACCAGCTTGCTTTACCACCTCATCCTACCCAGAATTAACAAAGCCAGTATTTTCATTTCATCTTTCATTTTATAGCTACATCCAAATGATTTATTCCATGGTTTCTATCTTATAAAAGGCATATATCATTGTAATAGCTGCAGCGTAATTTTGGATTATCGCCACTTGTGAAACCTTAATAAATAACCGATAGACAGAAAATGCTGCAGTAACTCAGTGGGACAGGCAGCATTTCTGGAGGTAAATGCTGAGTTACTCCAGCATTTTGTGTCCGTCTTCGATTTGAAACCAGCATCTGCAGTTCCTTCATGCACATTAATACATTTGAAAGCAGCACATGTACGGTTATGGAGACTTCTTTCTTGAAGCTGTTGGCAGCCTGTTTGATAGAGAGAAGCCAAATGGGTCAGAATAAATGTGACGCTTTGAATTGTAAGTAATTCCTTTATAAACTGCAGCACAATGAAGATCGATGCATGTAGAATATAAATGGGAGGAAGGTTTAGACCAAAAATGATAGCTAACAAAATCAGTGCCAGACTCACAGCATAAAGGGCCTGTCCCACTTTCACGACCTAATTCATGACCTTTTTTACTCGTGGACATTTTTCATCTTGTTAGAAAATACGCCCCGACCTACTTGATGCCACGAGTACCTACGACTAGCATTACCGCCTGCTACGACCTACCTACGACCTCGTGACGACCATGCTGTGAGTATGAGTCAAGGGCAGAGGTCATGAATTAGGTCGTGAAAGTGGGACAGGCACTTAAGGAACTTGAATCTGGTACTGATCTCAAAGAAGGATGTCTCACACACCACTGGTAATTTTTGCATTTTTCCCAGATCCTGGTTTACAAAATATATTGATTCAAGAGCAGGATTCTTCCCAGCTGTGATCTCACTCCTGAATGGACCTCACATTTAGTTCATGAGCTCTAGGAGCAGAATTTGGCCCATCTCTGGAGAACATGGGACAGGTGACGTTTCGGCTCCATAATTCAGTTAAATCAGTCAACGAAAGCTTTTCACTGTACCTCAGTACACGTGACAATAAACTGAACTGACTATAAAAGACATAGCTGCAGAATTAGGCCATTTGGCCCGTCGAATCTACTCCGCCATTCAGTCATGGCTGGTCCATCTTTCCGTCTCAAACCCATTCTCCTACCTTCTCCCCGTAACCCCTGACTAATCAATAATCAAGAATCTTTCAATCTCTGCCTTAAAAATATTCATTGATTGCTCAAAATGTGGATTTCAAACACGTTGGACACCGCACATCTTGAGGAAATGCGATTCCTCCTAATAGATAAATCTGACCAATTCACAACGAGTTGGTCTCCATTTGTCGTCTTTTTGGAAACGTGTGGTGCAACACAAGTGTAAAAGCTAACTGTCTCGTGACTGGGTGAGGGATGGTCAAGATTATAAATAACGATCTCCTTACTCCTTTTTTCTTTTCCTTCCTTTTTTCTTTTACTCTCTTTTTCTTATTTTCTACTCTTTAACTTTCCTCTTTCACTCTCTATTTTTCTTCACCACACACTATATATCTCACGTTTTTCTATTCTTTATTATCTAATTTCTTTTTCTTTTTCTTCTTTACTAGAATAAAAAAAATATGAAGCTGTACATAAAATGTATTATGAAAATATGATTGTATACAATTGTACTTACTTTAATAAAATAAAAATATTTTTAAAAAAAATATATATATATATTCATTGACTTGGTCTGTGGTAATGAATTTCACGGATTAGCCAACCTCTGACTGAAGAAGTTCCTCCTCATCTCCTTTTAAAAGCTACCTCCTTTTATTCTGAACCTATGCCCTCTAGTCCAAGACTCTCCCACTGGTGGAAACATCCTCTCCACATCCACTCTTTCCAGGCCTTTCACTATTCGGTAAGTAACTTTCCTATGCTGGAATATACATGCGAAGAATGTATTCCCGATCTTCCAGTCTACCTTGATGTGGCTTTTGCACTTATTCTCTTTGTTTGCTTCCTTTCTCATTTTGTATTACCTGTAACACTCATGTTTGCTATGAATTAGGCACAAAATGCAAAAGTAACTCAGCGGGTCAGGCAGCATCTCTGGGGGAAAGGAATAGGTGACGTTTCGGGTCAAGTCCCTTCTTCAGACTGGTTAGGCATAAGGAAAACAAGAGATATAGACGGTGATGTGGAGTGATAAAGAACAATGAATGAAAGATATGCAAAAACGTGACGACGATAAAGGAAACAGGTCAATGTTAGATGCTTGTTGGGTGAAAACGAGATGCTGGTGTGACTTGGGTGGGGGAGGGATAGAGAGAGAGGGAATGCCGGGGCTACCTGAAGTGAGAGACATCAATATTCATACCACTGGGCTGTAAGCTGCCCAAGCGAAATATGAGATGCTGTTCCTCCAATTTGCGTTTAGCCTCACTCTGACAATGGAGGAGACTGAGGACGGAAAGGTCTGTGTGGGAATGGGAAGGAGAATTAAAGTGTTTAGCAACCGGGAGATCAGGTTGGTTCAGGCGGGCTGAGCTTATAGGCTGACTGAGTACTTCCAGATTTGTGACTAAAGGACCTGTCCCACTTGGGCGTCATTTGTGCGTCATTTACACGACATCATTTACGCGTCACGCTGTGTCGCGCACGTGATGCACGCATGGTGTGCATTATGAGCGCATGGTGCGTGGTGACGTAGGCAGTGAGGCCCGGTCGCGTGTGGCGCCCCAGGACTTCGGGATTCACAAAATCTTCGCGCGCCACCTGCATGACGCGCAAATGACGCCCAAGTGGAACAGGCCCTTTAGTTCATGATCATTGGCAAATGTGCTTATCACCACGGCGATATTGGCGTGCTTATCGCCACGCTGGAGGTAAAAATAAAGAACCCAAAGTAACAGAGGACATATCAAAACAATAAGAATATAGTCAGGCAAATCCAGGCCCATCACAAACTGCCAGGAGGACCAGGGAAGATATCAATGCGGAAAAAAACCAAACAGGACTGAGCCGCGATCAACGGCCGATGAGCGTGAGGTGGGAGGGGTAGACAACGAAGACCCAGCGTGGGGGGAACGTCCTTTCAATATGATCATGGCTGATCAAACAAAATCAATACCCCGTTCCTGCTTTTCCCCCATATCCCATCATTTCTTTAGCCCTAAGAGCTCTCCCTCTTGAAATCATCCACTGAATTGGCCTCTACTACATGTGGCAGAGAATTCGACAGATTTACATGTATTGTATCAGTAAAAGATCGCAAAAAAGAGATAGGTGGGGTGGGGGGGGGAGAAACATAGAAACATAGACAATAGGTGCAGGAGTAGGCCATTCGGCCCTTTGAGCCAGCACCGCCATTCAATATGATCATGGCTGATCATCTACAATCAGTACCCCATTCCTGCTTTCTCTCATATCCTTTGGTTCCTTTAGCTCTAAGAGCTATCTCCGACTCTCTCCTGAATACATCCAGTGAATTGGCCTCCACTGCCTTATGTGGCAGAGAATTCCACAGATGCTCAACCCTGTATTGTCTTTCCGCTGACTGGATAGCACGCAACAAAAAGATTTTCACTGTACCTTGGTACACGTGACAATAAAGTAAACTGAACCACAACTCTCTGGGTGAAAAGGTTTCTCCTCATCTCAGTGCTAAATGGCCTACCCCTTATTCTTAAACTGTAACCCCTGGTTCTGCACTCCCTCAATAGCAAGAATGTCCTTCCTTAAATTAGACCAAAACTGCACACAATACTCCAGATGTGGTCTCACCAGGGCCCTGTACAACTGCAGAAGGACCTCTTTACTCCTATACTCAACTCCTCTCACAATGAACGCCAACATGCCATTAGCCCTTTCTGCACTGCCTGCTGTACCTACATGCTTACTTTCAGTGACTGATGTACAAGGACACCCAGGTCCCGTTGCACCTCCCCTTTTCTAATCTGACACCATTCAGATAATAATCTGAAGATGAGGGGGGAATGTGAATAATGAAAGGCTTGGATAGAGTGGATGTGGGGAGGATGTTTCCACTGGTGGGAGAGTCTAGGACCAGAGGTCATAGCCCCAGAATTAAAGGGCGCTCTTTTAGAAAGGTGAGGAGAAACTTCTTTATTCAGCGGATAGATAATCTGTGGACCTCATTGCCACAGAGGGCTCAATCAATTAATCAACCAATCGAGTTTTATTCGTCACTTGCACATAAGTGCAGTGAAATGAATTTCCCAGCAGCGGTACAATAAAAAAGAACACACAACACACAATAACAAATTTTTACCACAGCATTCATCACTGTGGTGGAAGGCACAAAATTTGGCCGTTCCTCCTCCATTTCCCCCGTGGTCGGGACCTCAACCCTCAGCAGTCGCCGCTGCGGGCATCCAGATGTACAGACAAGGTAAGTCCAGGTAAGTCCTGAATCGGTGCCTCCCCACCGGGGACCGTGGCTTCAAGATGGTGTAGGCCGCAGGCTGGCGGTCGAAGATTTAAAATCCCGGCCGCGCTGTAAGTATATGTGTTTACATGTATATATATGTGTGTATATATCTACATCTCCATCCTGGGAAAACGGTTCTGACTGTCTACCTTATCTATGTCTCTCATCATTTTATATGCTTCAATCTTGTCTCCCCTCAACCTCCAACGGTCCAGAAAAAACAATCCAAGTCTATCTAACCTCTCCCTGTACCTCAACCCCTCTGTTACAAATCGCATTCTGGAAAAACACAAAGTCTTAATTTGATTTGTATGTGGATCGAGCCCAATATCAAAGATGCAGAAAGATTTAGTTTAGTTTATTTTCATTCAGTTTATAGTCATGCGTAGCGAGGTACAGTGAAAAGCTTTTATGTCGCGTGTCAGTCAGTCAGCGGAAAGACTATACATATCCTAACATTTAAGAAACAGTAATAGCCCTGTCCCACGGTACGAGTTCATTCCAAGAGCTCTCCTGAGTTTGCCCTGATTCGAACTCGGAGATTTACAGTAATGGCCGCTCGTCGGTACTCGGGGCTCTCATGTTGATAAATCTTCACGAGTCTTCCCGAGCTTACCTGCCGTTAACGAGTCTTCTCGAGTACCTGCCGTTAGCGTTACGAGCCGCTAAGAGACGTCCCCGAGCTCCGACGTACCCGCTACGTTCATTCTCCGTGCTTACCACGAGTTTGATTTTTTTTAAACTCGGGAGAGCTCTTGGAATGAACTCGTACCGTGGGACAGGGGTTTTAGACAGGTACATGAATAGGGCAGGTTTGGAGGGATATGGACCAAACGCAGGCAGGTGGGACTAGTGTAGAACATTGTTGGCTGGTGTGGGCAAGTTGGGCCGAAGGGCCTGTTTCCACATTGTATCTCTCTATGATTACAATCAGGCCGTCCACGGTGTACAGATACAGGATAAAGGGAATAACATTCAGTGCAAGATAAAGTCCAGTAAAGTCCAATTAAAGATAGTCCGAGGGTCTTCAATGAGGTGGATGGGAGGACAGGACCGCTCTCTAGTTGGTGAGAGGATGGTTCAGTTGCCTGATAACAGTTGGGGAAGCTGAATCTGCCAGGGCAGACTCTAGGCACCACCCCCAACACAATACCTTCCATAGACACAAAATGCTGGAGTAACTCAGCGGGACAGGCGGCATCTCTGGAGCGAAGGGATGGGTGACGTTTCGGGTCGAGTCCCTTCTTCAGACCCGTGACGCTGTGGCCCTTGTATGCTGCTGCTGTGTGCTCCATGTGGAAGGAGATGAGATTAGCAACTCAAGCAGAACAAGACATCAGTCACTTGGCATCTTGCATCTCGCCCGGCCTGTGCTGATGCAGAGAGAGGAAGCCTGCGCTGATCCCACCCTGAGTGTGACCTTCAGAACGGCTGGGGAGCGTGCCTGCCTTTGCGGCAATCCGGCGACTGCTTAGTTTAATTCCCTTTTATTGGCATGAATAAATCACCAACGTTGGCCACTTGGACGTCCATCAACAGCCACAGAAACACAATGTATTCACTGGTTTAGTTTAGTTTAGTTTAGAGAAACAGGCCCTTCGGCCCACCGAGTCCGCACCGTCCAGTAATCCCAGCACACTTCTTCTTCTTGCGTATGGCGTGCACAGCCTAAAGTTATAGGACAACTTGCTCTATTTGATCTTATTTGATTGTGCACGCCGGGTTGATTGCATTCGTCGAAACAGGGCGGACAACGTGAAGGTTGCAATCTCCCGCCTCACCCCACCCCACACACTAACACTATCCTACACACACTAGGGACAATTTACAATTTTACCGAAGCCAATTCGCCTGTAAACCTGTACGTCTTTGGAGTGTGGGAGGAAACTGGAGCACCCGGTGGAAACCCACGAGGTCACAGGGAGGACGTACAAACTCCGTACAGACAGCGGCCATAGTCAGCATCGAACATGGGTCTCGGGCGCTGAAAGGCAGCAACTCTACCGCTGCGCCACCATGCCATCCCAAAAGACTTTAATCCATGCAAGATATTATTTAGACATCACCATCAGTACCATGACCATGCTTCTTGAATCCATCTTAAGTATCAATCCCAAATGTGGCAATAAATCAGTAAATGCCCAATATTACAATATATTATATATATATATCAATATATATTAACGATTTAGACCAGGGAATTAAATGTAACATCTCTGAGTTTGCGGATGACACAAAGCTGGGTGGCAGTGTGAGCTGCGAGGAGGATGCTATGAGGTTGCAGGGTGACTTGGGTAGGTTGGGTGAGCGGGCAGAAGCATGGCAGATGCAGTATAATGTGAATAAATGTGAGGTTATCCACTTTGGTAGCAAGAACAGGAAGGCAATTATCCGAATGGTATCAGATTCGGAGAAGGGGAGGTGCAACGAGACCTGGGTGTCCTTGTACATCAGTCACTGAAAGTAAGCATGCAGGTACAGCAGGCAGTGAAGAAAGCTAATGGCATGTTGGCCTTCATTGCGAGAGGATTTGAGTGTAGGAGTAAAGAGGTCCTTCTGCAGTTGTACAGGACCCTGGTGAGACCACATCTGGAGTATTGTGTGCAGTTTTAGTCTCCTAATTTGAGGAAGGACATTCTTGCTATTGAGGGAGTGCAGAACCAGGGGTTACAGTTTAAGAATAAGGGGTGGGCCATTTAGGATTGAGATGAGGAGAAACTTTTTCACCCAGAGAGTTGTGGTTCAGTTTACTTTATTGCCACATGTACCAAGGTACAGTGAAAAGCTGGCCCTGGTGAGACCGCACCTGGAGTATTGTGTGCAATTTTGGTCTCCTAATTTGAGGAAGGACATCCTTGCTATTGAGGGAGTGCAGCGTAGGTTCACCAGGTTAATTCCCGGGATGGCGGGACTGACGTATGATGAAAGAATGGGTCAACTGAGCTTGTATTCGCTGGAATTTAGAAGGATGAGAGGGTATCTTATAGAAACATAAAATTCTTAGAGGATTGGACAGGCACGATGCAGGAGAAATGTTCCCCATGTTGGGGGAGTCCAGAGCCAGGGGTCACAGTTTAAGAATAAGGGGTAGGCCATTTAGGACTGAGATGAGGAAAAACTTTTTCACCCAGAGAGTAGTGAATCTGTGGAATTCTCTGCCACAGAAGGCAGTGGAGGCCAATTCACTGGATGTTTTCACGAGAGAGTTAGATTTAGCTCTTAGGGCCAACGGAATCAAGGGATAGGGGGAAAAAGCCGGACCGGGGTACTGATTTTGGATGATCAGCCATGATCATATTGAATGGCTCGAAGGGCCGAATGGCCTACTCCTGCACCTATTGTCTATGTTTCTATAACCATTCCCAATGATCAGTGCCCACTTTACCACCCATATAAACAGGCCTGGCTTATTGAAAACTGGTATAAGGAGCCAGTGTTCCAGATTGATGAAAAGCTGCTTTCTGATGTTGCAACTATAACAGCAAGCATTAACATGGCACCACCAACATCGTAAAATTTAACAGGACTCTTAAAGGCCTGTCTCACGAGTCTGCGGTCATTGGCAGCGAAACGGGAAGAATCTGCCGCCATAGACCGCGCACTCGTGAGAACGCACAATTCCGGGGCCGTGCGGCGGTGTTCCCAACACCGCACGGTGCTAAAATAAAACCTACACTGTTTAAAACTATATTCTTACCGCACAGCCTCCACCAGTGATGCACGAGTGCGGCACGGCCGCCCGCACGGGCCGCCGCCAGTGTGGCTCGAGCGCCGTGCGTCAAAGTTCCACTGCCACAGCCTCCGCCAGTGAGGCACGTGTACGGCACGGCCGCAGGCACAGCCACCACTACAGCGCTGCGATCAGGACGGCCGCCGCCACAGCCGCCGCTCGTGAGTCACGTGCGGCGGGCCGACGTCATCGCAGTCGGCCCGCCCTTTTTTTTACTTACCGCAAGCACGTGGGACCAGCCGTATTTGAATTACTCGGCCCCCGCGCAGCATCCGTGCGGCGCTCCAGTGGATAGGCTCGGCGCTCTCGCCGTTGCCGTGCGGTCCCCGCTACCGGCGACGCCGCGCTTCATCGCCGATGACCGCAAACAGGTAAGACAGAGCCTTTACAGGCACATAACCCAAAAAAAAATCAATCTGATCTGAACCACATCGGGAGATGTGACCAATTCATGTAACATTATCTACACTTCGTTTTTCCTAAACAAGATGGCACGGTGGGGCAGCTGTAGTGCTGCTGTCTCACAGCGCCAGAGACTCGGGTTTAATCCTGACCTCGGGTGCTGTCTGTGTGGAGTTTGCATGTTCTCCCTGTGGCTGCGTGGGTTTTCTCCAGGTGCTCCGGTTTCCTCCCACATCCCAATAAGGTGCAGGTTTGTAGGTTAATTGGCCCTCTGTAAATTCCTAGTGTGAAGGATGTGAAAATGCGATGGTGTAGAACTAGTGTATGGGTGATTGATGGTCAGCATGGCCGCGGTGGGCAGAAGGGCCTGTTTCCACGCTGTATCTCTAAACTAAACTAAAAAGTCCTGATTCAACCTCAACTCAAAACCTCGGCTTTCACCCTTTGACTCTGCAGATGCTGCCTGACCCAATGTGCTCTTCCAACTTTCGTTTTTTCTGTCCCTTCTCTCTTCACAGATGCTGCCTGCCCTGAAGAACATTTTCTGATTTCTTTAAATTCAAATTTCCAGTGTCTGGAATAATATCTTTCGAAGTCGGAACTCTTGGAAGGGCTTGGACAATAAAAAGAGGGTTTTTTAAGAGCCATCTTAAATAAGATAGAAATAAGGTTAAGGATCGTCTTAAATCAGGTCAATTGGTCCTTGGGTGGTGCAGCAGCACCACAGCTTGAATGGGTGCCTCAGAGCTCGAGCGACCCAGGTTCGATCCTGACCTCGGGTGCTGTTGGTGCGGAGTTTGCACGTTCTCCCCGTGACAGCATGGGTTTCCTCCCACAGATGTGCTACTTGAGAGCTTACTGGCCACCTAGAGATTAGGCGAGCGTTAGAAACTTTGGCGGAAAACTTTAGGCGGCACAGTAACGCAGCAGGTGGAGCTGAGGCCGCGCAGCGCCAGAGACCCGTGTTCGATCCTGAACTCGGGTGCTGTCTGCGTGGAGTTTGCACGTACTCCTCCAGTTTCCTCTCGCATCATAAAGACATGTGGGTTGGTAGCTAAATTGGCCTCTGCTAAAAATGACCCTTAGTGTATAGAGAGTGAGTGGGATAGTGGGATAACACAGTGTTATTTATGTTTCATTTCGAGATACAGGCGGAAACAGGCCCTTCGGCCCACCAAGTCCACACCGGCCAGCGATCCCCCCACTATTCTACACACACACTTGGGACAATTTAAATTTAAACTTATACCAGACAATTATCCTACAAACCTGTACGTCTTTGGGGTGTGGGAGGACACAGAAGATCTCGGAGAAAACCCACGCGGTCACGGGGAGAACGGACAAACTCTGTACAGACAGCACCCGTGGCCAGGATCGAACCCGGGCCCCTGGTGCTGGGAGGCAGTAACTCTGCCACCCCTGTGTGAACAGGTGATCAATGATCAGTGTGGGCCGAAGAGCCTGGTTCCACACTGCATCTCTAAACTCAGCTACAAATAGACACAAACGCTGGATTAACTCAGCGGGACAGGCAGCATCTCTGCAGAGCATTCCTTCTCTCCAGGGATGCAGCCTGTCCCAATAGACAATAGATAATAGGTGCAGGAGTAGGCCATTTGGCCCTTCGAGCCAGCACCGCCATTCAATGTGATCATGGCTGATCATCCCCAATCAGTACCCCGTTCCTGCCTTCTCCCCATATCCCCTGACTCCACTATTTTTAAGAGCCCTATCTAGCTCTCGCTTGAAAGCATCCAGAGAGCCTGCCTCCACCGCCCTCTGAGGCAGAGAATTCCACACACTCACCACTCTCTGTGAGAAAAAGTGTTTCCTCGTCTCCGTTCTAAATGGCTTACTCCTTATTCTTAAACTGTGGCCCCTGGTTCTGGACTCCCCCCAACATCGGGAACATGTTTCCTGCGTCTAGCGTGTCCAAACCCTTAACAATCTTATATGTTTCAATGAGATATCCTCTCATCCTTCTAAACTCCAGAGTGTACAAGTCCCGCTGAGTTACGCCAGTTTTTTGTGTCTATCTATGGTGTAAACCAGCAGTTCCTCCCAACACATAAACTCAAGTAAAATCTGTTTTATGTTCATAAACATGTCGAGAGCTTAAAGAATGAAGCAGCACCTCACACAGATTCTGCAGAAGCGATCATTCTGAATTATAGCCAGTTTGGCACTGATTAAAAAATCTTTCCGATTCCATAGAACAGGCAGCAGGAGCCAAGAAACAGATGCTAATCACTTTCAAAAGAGCAGAAGGTGCTTAAATCAGAAAGGATTTGAAAATAAGCTTCCCACTGCGGAAATCAGAACAATCTTAAACTACAAGCACATTGAGAGGTTTCTTGGGATTCTCTCAAAACAGCAGGAACTAAATGTCCTGAATGGTTTTGTTGCTTGTGGAAACATAGAAAAATAAAAACATAGAAAACAGGTGCAGGAGGAGGCCATTCTGCTCTTCGAGCCAGCACCGCCATTCAGTGTGATCATGGCTGATCGTCCCCAATCAATAACCCGTGCCTGCCTTCTCCCCATATCCCTTGACTCCACTATCCCCTAGAGCTCTATCTAACTCTCTCTTAAATCCATCCAGTGATTTGGCCTCCACTGCCCTCTGGGTGAAAACGTTTTTTCTCACCTCAGTCTGAAATGGCCTCCCCTTTATTCTAAGACTGTGGCCCCTGGTTCTGGACTCGCCCAACATTGGGAATATTTTCCCTACATCTAGCTTGTCCACGGATATCAATGCGTCAACTGTATACTAGTAGAAGGACACAACGTGCTGGAGTAACTCAGCGGGTCAGGCAGCATCTCTGGAGAACGTGAATAGGTGACGATTCGGGTCAGCATGACCTCAGACCTGACCTGAAACATTACCTGCTCGAAGGGCCGAATGGCCTACTCCTGCACCTATTGTCTATTGTCTATTGTCTGTCCATGTTCTCCAGAGATGCTGCCTGACCCGCTGAGTTACTCCAGCACTTTGCGTCATTTTTTTAAATGGAGACAGGCCATTCGGCCCATCGTGTCCACGCCGACCATCTGTCACCCGTTCACATTAGTCCCACGATATCCCACTCTCACATCCATTCCCGACACACCAGTGAGGCCAATTAACCTACAGACTAGCACGTCTTTGGGATGTGGGAGGAAGCCGGAGCACCAGGAGGAAACCCACGTGGTCACGGGGAGAAGGTACATGTGCAAACTCCGTAGGGACAACACCCGAGGTCAGGGTCGAGCCCGGGTGTCAGGCGCTATGAGGTAGCGCTCTACCCACTGCGCCAGTGTGTACGTACATCTGTATGTGGATATCCGTTATCCAGTGCTGAACGACTACTGAACGTACCTCTTTGATGACCCTCGGACCGTCCTTGAGGGAGGCAGCATCTATGGTGCGAAGGAATAGGTGGAATTTTTGTCTACCTTTGATTTTTCCAGCATCTACAGTTCTTTCTTAAGGGCCTGTCTCACTTCCACGACCTAATTCACGACCTCTGCCGAGTTTGCCCTTGACTCATACTCGCAGCATGGTCGTCACGAGGTCGTAGGAGGTCGTAGGTACTCGTGGCATCAAGTAGGTCGGCCATTTTTTCTAGCCTGATGAAAAATGTCCACGAGTAGAAATGGTCGTGAATTAGGTCGTGGGACAGGCCCTTTGAACATTTCGTCTACTCCACTGCGAAATCTCCTCAAGGTATGCCTACCTTGATGAAGTTCTCCTCCAATCGTCACCTATTCCTTCGCTCCATAGATGCTGCCTCACACGCTGAGTTTCTCCAGCATTTGTGTCTACCTTCGATTTTTCCAGCATCTGCAGTTCTTTCTTAAACAATGGGACTATCCTTGAACGGACTTTGCCGGCTTTACCTTGCACTAATAGTCATTACTTATCATGTATCTACACACTGTAAATGGCTCGACTGTAATCATGTATTGTCTTTCCGCTGACTGGATACCATGCGACAAAAAGCTTTTCACTGTACCTCGCACCACGTGACACTATCTAAACTGAGCCGAACCGAAGGGGCTGTGACAGGGATGTAATCGCAATCCTGGGTTACCCCGATCCTCCTGAATGGACAGGTACTGCCCAGCGCTGCAGAATAGACAATAGACAATAGACAATAGACAATAGGTGCAGGGGTAGGCCATTTGGCCCTTCGAGCCAGCACCGCCATTCAATGTGATCATGGCTAATCATTCCCAATCAGTATCCCGTTCCTACCTTCTCCCCATATCCCCTGACTCCGCTATCTTTAAGAACCCTATCTTGCTTTCTCTTGAAAGTATCCAGAGAACCGGCCTCCACTGAGGCAGAGAATTCCACAGACTCACAACTCTGTGAGAAAAAGTGTTTCATCGTCTCCGTTCTAAATGGCTTACCCCTTATTCTTAAACTGTGTGGCCACAGGTTCTGGACTCCCCCAACATCGGGAACATGTTTCCTGCCTCTAGCGTGTCCAAAACCTTAACAATCTTATATGTTTCAATGAGATACCCTCTCATCCTTCTAAACTCCAGAGTGTACAAGCCCAGCCGCTCCATTCTCTCAGCGTATGACAGTCCCGCCATCCCGGGAATTAACCTTGTAAACCTACGCTGCACTCCCTCAATAGCAAGAATGTCCTTCCTCAAATTAGGATGCAAGGCAGATGGAGGAGCAGTGTGTGTTCCTAATGATGAAAACGTAAGCACAACTTGTACAGGAGCTTTCCCCTGAGTCTATTTCCGCGGGATTCAGCAACGCAGCTGCCACTTCTGCCCTACGCATTGATTTTTTTAACGGGCACCACTAAAAGTGGAAGAAAAGTATTTGATTCATTCCAGGAATTAGTAGGTTACCCCACGATGAGCGTTTGAATTAAAAATTTTGCAAATCTCTATTAATAATCTAGGTTTATTATTGCCACCTTTACTGAGGGACTTGGACAAGATTGTGTTCGCAAGCTCTCCTTTCAAACCAGCGTTTGTTGGCACTGGGCCTGTACTCGCTGGAGTTTAGAAGGATAATAATAATAATAATAATAGATTTTATTTATATAGCGCTTTTCAGGACTCAAAGTCGCTTTACAATTGAGAGTCAGGAATAAACAAAACAAAATAGAGCAGTAAGACAGAGGGGGGGGGGAACATGGGACTAAGGGTATGCAGAGGTGAAGAGATGGGTCTTGAGGCGGGACTGGAAGATGGTGAGGGACTCAGAATTTCAGACCGGTTGTGGGAGGGAATTCCAGAGCCTGGGAGCTGCCCTGGAGAAGGCTCTGCCTCCAAAAGTGCAGAGGTTTGATTTCGGAGTGGAGAGGAGACCAGCTGATGTGGATCTGAGGGACCGTGAGGGTTGGTAGGGGGAGAGGAGGTCAATGAGATAAGGGGGGGCCAGGTTGTTGAGGGCTTTGTAGGTGAGGACCAGGATTTTGTAGGTGATCCGGTGGGAAATGGGAAGCTAGTGAAGTTCTTTGAGAACTGGGGTGATGTGGTGCCAGGATTTGGTGTGGGTGATGAGTCAAGCGGCTGCATTTTGGACCAGTTGGAGTCGTTTGATGCTGCTGGAATTGATTCCGAAAAGAAGAGAGTTACAGTAGTCCAGTCGGGAGGAGATGAAGGCATGGATGAGTCTTTCAGAGACGATCTGATTTTTGCAATGTTGCGGAGGTGAAAAAATGATGTTTTGACAACATGGCGGATGTGAGGCTCAAGGGAGAGGGTTGAGTCAAGGATCACGCCAAGGTTGCGTGCCTGAGGAGATGGGGAGACAGTGGTGCCGTCGATAGTGAGAGTGGGGTTGTTAATTTTAGTGAGTGTTGATTTGGAGCCAATGAGGAGAAATTCTGTTTTGCTACTGTTTAATTTAAGGAAGTTGAGTTGCATCCAAGATTTGATGGCTGATAGGCAGGAGTTGATACGGGAGAGAGGGGGGTGGTGGGGGGACTTGGTGCTGAGATAGATCTGGGTGTCATCAGCATAGCAGTGGAAGTCCAGGTTGAAGTGACGGAGTATATGACCAAGGGGGAGGATGTAGATGATGAAGAGGAGGGGACCAAGAACGGAGCCTTGGGGAACGCCTTGAGTGACAGTGGCTGTGGCAGAGGTGTGGTTGTGGAGAGAAATGAAGTGGGATCGGTTGGAAAGGTAGGAACGGAGCCAGCTGAGTGCAGAACCTTCAATGCCAAGGTCCCTAAGTCTGTTGAGCAGGATGTTGTGGTTGACGGTATCGAAGGCTGCACTCAGGTCGAGGAGGATGAGGATATTGAGGGAGCCAGAGTCAGCAGAGGTAAGGAGGTCATTGAGGACTTTGAGGAGAGCAGTTTCTGTGCTATGGAGGGGGCAAAAGCCAGATTGGAGGGGTTCGAATAGGTTATACGCGAGGAGGTGGGAATGAAGTTGTGACGCGACGATGCGCTCCAGGGAAGACCTCATTGAAACGTACAGAATAGTGAAAGGCCCGGATAGAGTGGATGTGGAGAGGATGTTTCCACTAGTGGGAGAGTCTCGGACTAGAAGTCATAACCTCAGAATTAAAGGACGTTCTTTTAGGAAGGAGATGAGGAGGAATATCGTTAGTTAAGGGTGGTGAATCTGTGGAATTCTTTGCCACAAAAGGCTGTGGAGGCCAAGTCAATGGATATTTTTACGGCAGAGATAGATGGATTCTTGATTAGTACGGGTGTCAGGGGTTATGGGGAGAAGGCAGGAGAATGGGATTAGAAGGGTGAGATAGATCAGCCCTGATTGAATGGCGGAGTAGACGTGATGGGCTAAATGGCCTAATTCTGCTCCTATCACTTATGACCTTGTGACATTTCTGTCCTGGGCTTCCTCCACTGTCAGAATGAGGCCAAAAACAGAATGGAGGAACTACGCCTCATATTTAGTTCTAGTTTAGTTATACAGCGCGGAAACAGGCCCTTCGGCACACCAGGTCCATGCTGACCCGTGATCCCCGCACCTTTACACTACCCTACGCACACTAGAGACATTTTACATTCATACCAAGCCAATTAACCTACAAATTGTAGGATGGGGACCCACAGTCCCGTTTATATCAACGGGTCGATGGTGGAGAGGGTCAGGAACTTCAAATTCCTGGGCGTGCACATCTCTGAAGATCTCTCCTGGTCCGAGAACACTGATGCCATTATTAAGAAAGCACATCAGCGCCTCTACTTCCTGAGAAGACTACGGAGAGTCGGTTTGTCAAGGAGGACTCTCTCAAACGTCTACAGGTGCACAGTAGAGAGCATGCTGACCGGTTGCATCGTGGCTTGGTTCGGCAACTTGAGCGTCCAGGAGCGGAAAAGGATGCCGAAAGTTGTAAACACTGCCCAGTCCATCATCGGCTCTGACCTCCCCACCATCGAGGGGATCTATCACAGTCGCTGCCTCAAAAAGGCTGGCAGCATCATCAAGGACCCACACCATCCTGGCCACACACTCATCTCTCTGCTGCCTTCAGGTAGAAGGTACAGGAGCCTGAAATCTGCAACATCCAGGTTCAGGAATATCTGCTTCCCCACAGCCATCAGGCTATTAAACTCAACTCAAACAAAAATCTGAACTTTAATAGCCTATTGCACTTTATCTGCTTATTTATGTGTGTATATATATATATTCAATGGTATATAGACACACTGATCTGTTCTGTATTCATGCCTACTATATTCTGTTGTGCTGAAGCAAAGCAAGAATTTCATTGTCCTATCTGGGACACATGACAATAAACTCTCTTGAATCTTGAACTTGAACTTTGCAGTGTGGGAGGAAACCGAAGATCTCGGTTCTGCTGCTCTCCCTGTATTTCACGCCTCGCTTCTGGAGGCATGTGTGGGAAAGATCGGAATGCAGAACGGGTTGTTCAGTGAGCAAGGGACCTTCAGTGGCCAGATGGAACTGCTGCCTTTATCCACAGGACGGTGTTTGTTTTGCGGGCCATTAAACGCACAGGTGTAATAAACAGGAAAGCCTAGCAGCGGGAGGCACTGGCTTTGTGCAGGGGAGAGGTGGTGAACAAACGGTGACGCAGAAGGAGCTTCTGTCTTATCCAAGTACATCTGACAGCAAGCAGTCCCTGTGTGTGCACTTCCACACCTAGCCTCTCATTTAGCACTGCTATGTCAAGGGCCTGTCCCACATGGCCGTCATTTACGCGTCATATGTAAAATAGGTCGACGCGTCATGACGCGTGGGTGACGCACGCATTGCGCATGGTGAGGCGTGGAATTGTATGCGGTGGCGCACGGTATCACGTGGCGCTCCAGGATTTTGTAGTGTAACGAAATCCTCGCGCGCCACCTGCGTGACGTATCGCGCATGCACGCTGAGGCATTGGCTACGCACGCTGACGTAATGGCGTCGCACGCTGGCGTCCCGACGTCTCACATGTATCGCGTGGTGACGCATGGTTGCGTCACCGTGCGTAAACCATGTGTCGCCGCGCGCCACATGGTATTCTAATGACGTCACGTGCACCAGACGGCGTGATTTGTGAGCGACGTCGCGCATCACGACTCGTCGACCTATTTTACATATGACGCGTAAATGAGGCGCAAATGATGGCCAAGTGGGACAGGCCCTTCAGTGGTAGCCTGGGCCTTGGAGTCATTGGAGCGTAAATGCACAGAATCTTTTGCCCAGAGTCGGGGAATCGAGGACCAGGGGAGACAGGTTCAAGGTGAAGGGGAAAAGATTTAATAGGAATCTGAGGGGTAACTTTTTCACACAAAGGGTGGTGGGTGCATGGAACAAGCTGCCAGAGGAGGTAGTTGAGGCTGGGACTATCCCAATGTTTAAGAAACAGTTGGACAGGTACATGGATAGAACATGGATAGAGTTGGAAGAAGGGGCTCGACCCGAAACGTTGCCTATTTCCTTCGCCCCATAGATGCTGCCTCACCCACTGAGTTTCTCCAGCATTTTTGTCTACCATGGATAGAACAAGTTTGGAGGGATATGGACCAAAAGCAGGCAGGTGGGACTAGTGTAGCTGGGACATGTTGGCCGGTGTGGGCAATTTGGGCCGAAGGGCCTGTTTCCACACTGTATCACTCTATGACTCTAAATAGGCCCTTCAGCCCACCAAGCTCTGCGATTCCCTCTAAAGTCTCTCTCTTTTTTCCATGTTTGGAGATGCAATGCGAAAAAACAGGCCCTTCAGCCCATCGAGTCCGTGCCGACCACCGATCTCCTCGTACACTAGCACTATCCTACACAGACTAGGGACGTTATACAATTTCTACCGAAGTTAATTAACCTACAAACACGTACGTCTTTGGAGTGTGGGAGGAAACCGGAGCTTTCAGAGAAAAACCACGCGGTCACGGGGAGAACGTGCAAACTCCGCACGGACAGCGCCCGTAGTCAGGATGCTGCTGGGAGGCAGCTGCTCTACCGCTGTGCTCATCGTGCTACCGTGAAGTTTCGTTTAGTTCAGTTAGAGATAGTTGAAAGGGGAAAGAATTAATAGGAATCCGAGGGGTAACTTTTTGACACAAAGGGTGGTGGGTGTATGGAACGAGCTGCCGGAGGAGGTAGTTGAGGCAGGGACTATCGCAACGTTTAAGAAACAATTAGACAGGTACATGGATAGGACTGGTTGGGAGGGATATGGACCAAACAGATGGGACTTGTTGGTCGGTGTGGACAATTTGGGCCGAAGGGCCTGTTTCCATGTTGTATGACACTAGGACTCTATACAGCATGGACACAGGCCCCTGTGAATAACAGGATGTACCATTAGAATGGAGATGAGGAGGAATTTCTTTAACCAGAGGGTGGTGAATCTGTGGATTTCATCGCCACAGACGGCTGTGGAGGCCAAGTCAATGGATATGTTTAAAGCAGAGATTTTAGTTTTAGTTTAGTTTAGAGATACAGCGCGGAAACAGGCCCTTCGGCCCACCGGGTCCGCGCCCATCAGCGATCCCCGCATATTAACACTATCCTACACCCACTCGGGACAAATTTTGCATTTACACCAAGCCAATTAACCTACAAACCTGCACGTCTTTGGAGTGTGGGAGGAAACTGAAGATCTCGGAGGAAACCCACGCAGGTCACGGGGAGAATGTACAAACTCCGTACAGACAGCACCCGTAGTTGGGATCGAACCGGGGTCACCGGCGCCGCAAGCGATGTAAGGCAGCAACTCTACCGCTGCGCCACCGTGACCGCCCAACGTGTACGAGATACAGTGAGAAAGTTTGAGTGTTTCCCAGTCCGCTCCTACCGTTGCCGAGGACAATGGTGCCACACACAAGCACAACAGGTCCCCCCTCTGTTCTCCCAGCGGGTAAAATGGCCGATCGTAATCTTAGGCCAAGGGGGTTAAGATGCATTGTAGCTGGGTCAGCAGAAACTCGAACTCCCCACCTTCCATTAACCTTCTATTGGGCGGCACGGTGGTGCAGCGGTACAGTTGCTGCCTCACAGCGCCAGAGACCCAGGTTCGATCCTGACTACGGGTGCTGTCTGTCCGGAGTTTGCACGTTCTCCCCGTGACCTGCGTGGGTTTTCTCCGAGTGCACGGGGTCGGCGCAGTCTCGATGGGCCGAAGGGCCAGTTTCCGCGCTGTATCTCTAATGTAAACTAAACTAAACTAAACCTTCGGTGTAGAGGTTGGATCCGGTGAGGCAACGATGACACGCATGAGAATAGACCCAACAAGTCTCGTTAGGGAAGTGAAGGTTCTTTAGTGGAAGTGAAAGTTACGTGGATGGTGGTACTCATGTGGTGACCCCATGCCGACCTTAAAGTATTAAAGGGCGGCACAGTGGTGGAGTTGCTGCCTCACAGTGCCAGAGACCTGGGTTCGATCCCGACTATGGGTGCTGTCTGTACGGAGTTTGTACGCTCTCCGAGATCTTTACCTTCCTCCCACACTCCAAAGACGTACAGGTTTGTAGGTTAAATGCCTTGGCATCAATGTAAAATTGTCCTTAGTACGTGTAGGGTAGTGTTAGTGTGCGGGGATCGCTGGTCGGTGCAGACTCGATGGGCCGAAGGGCCTGTTGCAACGCTGTATCTCTAACCTAGTGGCACAATCGAAGAAGGGAAGTAAACGCCAAATTTGTTTTATGTTCCCTGACACCCGTACCAATCAAGAATCTATCTAACTCTGCCTTAAAAATATCCATTGACTTGACCTCCACAGCCTTCTGTGGCAAAGAATTCCACAGATTCACCACCCTCTGACTAAAGAAATTCCTTCCTAAAGGAACCTCCTTTAATTCTGAGGCTGTGACCTCTAGTCCTAGACTCCTCCACTAGTGGAAACATCCTCTCCACATCCACTCTATCCAAGCTTTTCACTATTCGGTAAGTTTCAATGTGGTCCCCCACCCCCCACCCTCATTCTTCTAAACTCCAGCGAGTACAGGCCCAGTGCCATCAAACACTGGCTTTGAAAGGATAGCAGGCAAACAAAATCTTTTCACCGTACCTCAGTAAAGGTGGCAATAAATAAAAGGTAGACTAAAGTGCTGGAGAAACTCAGCGGGTGAGGCAGCATCTATGGAGCGAAGGAAATAGGCAACATTTCGGGTCGAGACCCTTCTTCAGACTGATGTGAGGGTGGAGAGGGGGGGGGGAGGAAGAAAGGAAGAGGTGGAGCCAGTGGACTGAGGGAGAGCTGAGAAGGGGAGGAGAAAGTAGGGACTACCTGAAATTAGAGAAGTCAATGTTCCTACCCCTGGGGTACAAACTGCCCAAGCGAAATATGAGGTGCTGCTCCTCCAATTTACAGTGGTCCTCACTCTGGCCTTGGAGGAGGCCCAGGACAGAAAGGTCGGATTCGGAATGGAAGGGGGAGTTGAAGTGCTGAGCCACCGGGAGATCAGGTTGGTTATTGCGAACCAAGCGGAGGTGTTGGGCGAAGCGATCGCCAAGCCTACACTTGGTCACCGATGTAGAGCAGCTGACATCTAGAGCAGCGGATGCAATAGATGAAGTTGGAGGAGGTGCAGGTGAACCTCTGCCGCACCTGGAAGGACTGGCAATAATAAAACTAGATTATTAATGGAGGCTTGTAAAATTCTACACCAGTGCTTTTGTGAACACTTCAGTGTTGAGATTTGCAAGCGCAAAGCCATAACTCTGGTCTCTGAAGTGCCGCATTGTAACACAAAAATGCGGAGTGAATTACCATCTATACAATTCAATCTCATCGGACAAAGATCCAGAACCAGAACCCGACATAAAACCCTGAAAGCACGACGATAATTCCTCGTGGCATTTTGCATTCATCCAATCTACGTCATAAAAAATTGAGAAGATCACGCAGCTCAGGTCACCTTTGATCCTGACCATTTGTTTCAAAGGTTGACACAAAAAAAGCTGGTTCTAACTCAGCGGGACAGGCAGCATCTCTGGAGAAAGGGAAAGGGGCGGCGTTTGGGGTCGAGACCCTTCTTCAGACCGAGAGTCAGGGGAGAGGGAGACATAGAGATATGGAAGGGTGAGGTGTGAAAAGGACAGATCAAAGGGGACGATGCTCAAGGAAAATGAAGAATGGTTCATTGTTCGCTGGAGGGGAAGGTGACAACGAGGCGTACAATCAGTAAAATGTAATCAGGAGGACAGTGAAACGTTGGAGAACTAGGATGGGGGAGGGACAGAGAGAGAGGGAACCCTTCTTGTAACCCTTGCTCTCCCTCTCTCTCCCTGCCTCCCCATCCTAGTTCTCCGACTAGTTTCACTGTCCTAATTAATTTTACTGACTGAATGCCTCGTTCTCAGCTGACCCTCAGCTAACATTCCCTTGATCACCATCTGCTTCGATCTGTTGTTTTCACACCTGACACTTCCATATCTCTACTCTCCCTCACCCCTGACTCTCAGTCTTCTCTCCAGAGACGCTGCCTGTCCCGCTGAGTTACTCCAGCTTTTTGTGTCTACCCTCGATTTAAACCGGCATCTGCAGTTCTTTCCGACACATCCTGAGCGTTTATTAAAAATTGGTTTGTATCAATTAGGATACAAAATAATACTTGCAAAACTAAAACCGTGGTAACACACCGATCACCATACTACAAAATCACCAAATTATCCAAGACTCTGAATTTTCAAATAACAATAATACAATCCTTATTAAGGATACATTCCACCCCACCCCCCTCCCCCCCCACCCGCAGTGCCCACCGGTCCCGAAAATCCCCCAGGACGCCCATGGATAGCCTAGTATCAGCCAGGCACGGAGGTAAACCCGGAAAAGTGGCAGGCAGGCAGCCGGCTCGGGCAGAGCCCTCTTCCGCCCATCGCTACCATCGAGCATTTGTGTACTTACTTACTTTTCCTTTTTTTCAATTATTATTTTTTTAAACCAAAAATAATGTATTCAACTATTTTCAATAATATGTACATTACTAATATAATACCACCACCGCAATACAAGCAAAACAAATATTCTCAAAGCAGTATTTCCCCATCATAATTAATGGTGCATTCCACCCCCGCGGTGTCCAGCGGTCCCAGAAATCCCCCAGGATGCCCGTGGACAGCACGTAGTACCTTGCTAGTACCACCCGGGCGCGGACGTAACCCCCGGAAAAGGGGCAGGCAGCCAGCTCAGGCAGAGCCCTCTTCCGCCTGGCGCCGTGACTCGTGGACGGATGGGCAGCTTGGCCAGGCCCAGGAGCAACCCAACCAGGACATCTTCAGCTCTACCCTCTCCCGTACGCACAGGGTGTCCACAGATGAGGGTGGTGGGTGTGAAGTACAGACAAAAGGCGAAAAACAGCCCCTTTAGATCATTGAACAGGGGCTGCAACCCTCACACACCCCATATACACGTGGAACACAGACTCATCCAGCCCGCAAAAGTGGCGAGTCTGTGAACCGTGAGAGAAACAGGTTGCACGGGATTCCAGGGTGGGGTAGCCTCCACCCCCCAGGTCCCCGATGTAGAGGGGGGAGAATCCCTGCAATTGGGTACTTACATCGTCTCATCGTTGAGGAACTCCAGCTCGCCGAAGGTGTCCTCATAGTCCACGCCGCCGCCCCGCGCCGTGCCTTCCACCGTGCGGTACGGGATGATCACCGTCCCTCTGGCCCCGGACGTCCTCAGGACCCTCAGCTCCATCACGCCCACGCTCTCGCTGACGTGGTGGACCTTGTCCTCGAAGGTGAAGATGCCGGCGTGGTCGTCGTCCAGGATGGTCACCGTGGCGGTCAGCGGCGACACCAGGCGCCCCTTGGGGTGCTCGGCCGAGTCGGAGTCGAACATGCCCTCGGCGTCCCCGCTTCGCAGGTTCCCCAGGCGGACAAAGAAGTGCTCGTCCTCCTCGAAGATGTCGTCGTCGATGATGCCCACGCTGATCTCCTTCAGGGTTTCCCCCGGCTTGAAGACCAGGGTGCCCTCGCTGTACTCGTAGTCCGAGCCGGCGTTGGCCGAGCCGTCCTCGGTGCGGTAGTCCACGTAGAAGGTGCCGTCCTGCTCGCCGCCCTTGCACGCCACGGTCAGGGTGACCAGGCCACAGTTCTCCAGGCACTGGTAGTTGGCGGGATCGAAGGAGATCTTGCTGCACAGCTCGTCGCCGGGCTCGGGTTTCTCCTCGTTGAGTTGGGTGGTCTTCTTGGCGTGGTCGGCCGCGTGCTTCTTCAGGATGTTGCCGGCGCCGGTCATCATGCGGGTGGCCTGGATGCGGTAGAAGGCCCGGCTCTTCTGCTGGTGGAGCAGGGCGTAGTAGTTGGCCATCTCCACCAGTTGCTCCAGCTCTCGGTCGGGGTGCTTCTGCTTGAGGTCCTTCAGGATGCGAATGGCCTCCTTGCGGCTCTCGTCCAGGTCCTTGGCCTCCAGGGTGATGACCGTCCCGTCGGGCAGGACCCCGTCTCCGTGCTCCAGGATCATCTTGCCGTCCATCTCGATGCCCTTGGGCAGCTCGCCCTCCGTCTCGATGATGATGCCCCGCCGCTTGTCCGTGCGGTACCTCTTGTACACGTACTTGTAGAAGAGCAGGCGCTTGTCGGCGATCCAGGCGAACCCCACGCACACCGGGAAGAAGAGGAAGGTCAGCATGGCCTCCCAGATCTGGACCACCCCGGGGGAGAAGACAGCCAGGATCAGGTACATCCAGATGTAGGCGAAGATGCTCCATGAGGCGGTGACAAAGAAGACCCGCAGGTGCTTGACCCGCCGAACCTCGCCGTCGGGGATGACGTAGACACACACGGCGATGATGACGAACATATTGAAGGCGGCACTGCCAACGATAGTGCTGGGCCCCAGCTCCCCGGCCTTGAAGCCGTGCCCGCACACCTCGATAACCGACATGAGGATCTCAGGCGCCGAGGAACCCAGGGCCATCAGCGTCAGGTTGGACACCGTCTCGTTCCAGATCCTCACCGTGGCCACGCTGGTTTCCCCGTTGGCTTTGGTGATGGTGATCTCCTTCTCCTGCGAGGTGATGACCTCGATGGACGACATGAAGCGGTCGGCGATGATGGAGACTCCGAGGAACATGTACATCATGGCGACGAAGTAGACGATGGCTCGGGCCACTTTGTCGCCCAGCGAGGGGTTTTGCGGGTACCAGATCGGCAGGATGATGCCACGGGTACAATAGAAGGAGCCAAAGCACGTGGCGTTGGGAAAGGGTTCGTGGCCTTGGACGTCGGCAGCTTCTGCCACCCAGATGTTCATCATGAAGAGAGTGATCAGGACTCCCAGCCCCACGAGAGGGGACAGGATGGGTCTCAACTCCAGCCTGCCCATTGAACCGGTCTTCTGTCAGAAGGAATAAAACTGATTTCGGGATCTCCCGATCTTTGGATATCTGGAACGAGAAAGATCACAAAGGATTTTAGTTTAGTTTTGTTTATTTCGTTGAGAGAGACAGCGCGGAAACAGGCCCTTCGGCCCACGAGGTCATCGACCAGCGATCCCCACACACTGAAGGGCCTGTCCCACTTCCACGACCTCTGCCAAGTTTTCCCTTGACTCATACTCGCAGCATGGTCGTCACAAGGTCGTAGGTAGGTCGTAGGTAGGTCGTGATGCTAGTCGTAGGTACTCGTGGCATCAAGTAGGTCGGGGCGTTTTTCTAGCCTAATGAAAAATGTCCACGAGTAAAAAAGGTCGTGAATTAGGTCGTGAAAGTGGGACAGGCCCTTAAAATTATCCTACCAACACACACTAGGGACAATTTACAATTTTACCGAAGCCAATTAACCTACAAACCTGTACGTCTTTGCAGCGTGGGAGGAAACCGGAGAACCCGGTGAAAACCCACGCAGGTCACGGGGAGAACGTACAAACTCCGTGCAGACAGCACCTGTAATCAGGATCGAATCCGGGTCCCTGCCGCTGTGAGGCGCCAACTCTACCGCTGCGCCACCGTGCCGTCCATTATTAATAAGCGAAGCCCGGTTTGCATTGGCGATGCGGAATTAGAGTAAATATCACCAGCAACTTCTCCTGGACCAACCATACTGAAGCAACAGCCAATGAAGCACACCAATGCCTCTACTTCCTCAGAAGGCTTGGGAAGTCTGGCATGTCCCCAACAACTCGCATCAACTTCCACAGATGAGCTGTGGAAGACATTTTGTCGGGAAGCATCACAGCACAGTTTGGGAACAGCTCCATCCAAGACCGCAAGAAATTGTAGGGAATTGTGGACGCAGCCCAGACCATCGCACAAACCAACCTCCCTTCTATTGGACTCCATTTACCACTCCCTCTTCTCCCTTCTCCCATCGGGCAATAGATACAGAAGTGAAAACGCACACCTCTAGATTCAGGGGCAGTTTCTTCCCGGCTGTTATCAACTGAACCATCCTCTCACCAACTAGAGAGCGGTCCTGAGCTACTATCTACCTCACTGGAGAACCACAGACTTAAATTGCACTTTAATGAACTTTACCTTGCACTAAACATTATTCCCTTTATCATGTATCTGTACAATGTGGACGGCTCGATTGGAATCATGTATAGTCTTTCCGCTGACTGGTTAGCACGCAACAAAAGCTCTATAGCCTACCTCGGCACACGATAATAAACTGAACTAAATCATTGTCACACATCAAAGCGATATGTATACTTTCCTCAGACAAATATTTGGTCTGCCTATAATAATTCCAGAAATTAATTTGAAGAAAGCATCATTTTGCAATGAAGGCTCTTTCAAGGCATTGATTCCAATGTTTAAACATGATTGATGTCATATCAAGATCCAGTCACGGCGTATGTGAAATAATAATGAGCTTGCCCAGATTCAAAGAGAGAATTTAAATCAATATTACAAACTCGGCACAACGCACCAGACTGATCCCTGAAAGTGACTTCATGTTTACGCTGCAGATTACGATCTTGTCGACATTAACTGCGACAAAGGCTCTTTAATTTTGGAGGTATTTAAAACCAGCTGCGCCATTTCTTGCAGCCGTGCGGGGCTGCGTTACTGGTGTCACCGACGAAGCCAGACATGGTTGCCAGCTGGGGATGTAGAAGAGTGCAGCCCAAGAACAGGCCCTTCGGCCCACAATGTCTCTGCTGAGCATGAAGGGTGGGGCAAGAGACGGGGGGAATGATGCGATACGATATGACTTTATTTACCGCAGGAGGGAAATTGATCTGCCATCAGTCATAAATTCAAATCAGACATGAAACGTCCAATTAAAGTGATGAGTGGAAATGATTGGGGAATGTGCAAAGATTGAGGAGAGTGGGTGGGGGGGGGTTCTCTCTGAGGATATAAAAATTGAGGAGATAAAAAATGCTGTAGGTGTTATGTATTGTTGAAGCAGTTTGGGATTCCTCAGACTGTTTCTCGATAAGGCCTTTAATAAACCAACTTGCTCGATAGACTCAGCACTGATCTATGAGCTGTTATATTTTGTGTCTGTGCCTCTCTGAGTAAATAGATACAAAATGCTGGAGTAACTCAGCGGGACAGACAGCAGGTTGTAAGAAGGAACTGCAGATGTTGGAAAATCGAAGGTAGACAAAAGTGCTGGAGAAACTCAGAGGGTGCAGCAGCATCTATGGAGCGAAGGAAATAATCAACGTTTCGGGCCGAAACCCTTCTTCAGACAGACAGCATCTCCGGATAGAAGGAATGGGTGATGTTTCGGGTCGAGGCCCTTCTCGGGTGCTGCCTGTCACACTGAGTTACTCCAGCATGTTGTGTCTATCTTCAGTTTAAACCAGCATCTGCAGTTCCTTCCTGCGACCTATCTGAGTTAAGTCAGATATAAGGTTTGGGTACAAAACTCCCTCCTGCAGGCCCGTTTCCATGCGGTATGACTCTGTGACTGTGACATGGGGGAGGGAAGGCACTGAGAGGGTTAAATTCCACCGCCTGCACCACATGCACCTCTTCTGACGAACTTATTTAATGCTGGCTGTGAAAATGTTCTGGTTCATTTCACTTCTAATAAACCTCCAAGCATTTGACTCGACGTTGTATTAATTCCTGGCAAACTTATTAAAAACTATTTTTAAAAACCTGCCTGGGTCGGTTACACAGCCATTTGGCTCACTGCTTGTCTGCTGCCCCTTTGCAACCAGTGCCTAATTAGTCCCAGTCATCGCTCATTCCCCGCACTAATGCATCTCTTTCTCGAGTCCCCGCGTGAAACTATCGAGTGGGAACTTGCTGGCATTGAGCCCTCCACTCCCAGGGGGGTTAGAACCAGTTTGCGATTGATATACGCACACACGGAGATCCCACCAAAGGTTTCCCAGACCAATTCTAACAGTGGACCCCACCTGGGATCAATAAACACGGCATCATCTTTCAAGATGGCGGCAATGAGGATCGGTGCTGGTGAGCGGGCCGCAATCCCACCTCCCGCGCTTTAGGAGGCGCTCTGGGTGTTGTTAGGTGGGCTGCGGGAGGCCAATGGCGATCCCGGACACCAATGGAGCAATGGTGGAGTGGGCCGCTGAGGCCCTGCAGCAGCCTGGGGCTCGACTGGGTCAGGAGCCGCTCCCAGAGGCCGAACTCGCGGATCTGACGCGGCCTGTGGCGGCAGTGGAGTTCATGGGTTCATAAGTTCCAGCAGCAGAATTAGGCCATTCAGCCCATCGTCCACTCCGCCTGTTTCCGCGCTGTATAACTAAAACTAAACTAAACTAGAAATAAATATGAGACGTAGTTCCTCCATTTTGTGTTTGGCCCCATTCTGACAGTGGAGGAGGCCCAGGACAGAAATGTCATAAGTGACAGGAGTAGAATTAGGCCATTTGGCCCATCAAGTCTACTCCGCCATTCAATCATGACTGATCTATCTTTCCCTCTCAACCCTGCCTTCTCCCCATAACCCCCGACACCCGTACTATTCCAGAATCTGTCAATCTCCGCCTTAAAAATATCTATTGACGTGGCCTGCACAACCTGCATGAATTCC
Source organism: Malacoraja senta (assembly GCA_038087875.1). Taxonomy (NCBI): domain Eukaryota; kingdom Metazoa; phylum Chordata; class Chondrichthyes; order Rajiformes; family Rajidae; genus Malacoraja; species Malacoraja senta. The sequence goes on along the minus strand of CM075997.1, from coordinate 4,351,953 downwards.
ACAGATTCACCACCCGCTGACTAAAGAAATTCCTCCTCATCTTCTTCCTAAAGGAACGTCCTTTAATTCTGAGGCTGTGGTCTCTGGTCCTAGACTCTCCCACAAGTTGAAACATCCTCTCCACTCTATCCAGGCCTTTCACTATTCGGCAAGTTTCAATGAGGTCCCCCCTCATTCTTCTAAACTCCAGCGGGTACAGGCCCAGTGCCGACAAACGCTCATCATACGTTAACCCAATAATTCCTGGTGGGCTGCAATCTCACTTCCCGAGCGCCCAGATCGGACGCGGCCTGCAGCGGCACGGAGCGGCGGAGCAGCGGTGGAGAACACCGACAAGATCGCCAGGCCAGGCCGGCTCCTGCAACTCCCAACCAGTGCCGTCGCCAGGACAACGGGCCTTTATGGCGAAGATTAGACTCTAATCAGGAGATCCTTCTTCCCTGTGGCTAACAAATGTACAACTCCTCCCCCTTCTGTCGTGGGGTCGACTGACTCCCCTTCCACTCCCCCCCCCCCCCGCCCACTCCCCAAATCTTTCCAGATCCCCAATCGTTTCCACTCGTCACTTTAATTTCATGTTTTAGTCTCTTGTGCTTTCTGACTGTTGGCAGAACAATTTCTCTCCTGGGATAAATAACGTTCTATCGTATCGCATTGTAACGTACACTTTGAAACTCAAAGGGTGCAAGTTGGTGCCGAAATCGTGGCGACACTTGTGCACTGTGTAATCTCCTATTTTTAGTTTTGTTTAGAGATGCAGCGCGGAAACAGGCCCTTCGGCCCACCGGGTCCGCACCGCTCTATCCTACACACACTAGGGACAATTTACATTTACACCAAGCCAATTAATATCTGTGCGTCTTTGGAGTGTGGGAGGAAACCAAAGATCCCGGGTAAAGCCCACTGGTCTCCCCCTCCGCTGACTCTGTCTGAAGGAGTCTACTTCCGGAGGAGATACGGAGAGTCGGTATGTCGAGGAGGACTCTCCCGAACTTCTACAGGTGCACAGTGGAGAGCATGCTGACCGGTTGCATCGTGGATTGGTTCGGCGACTTGAGCGCCCAGGAGCGGAAAAGACTACTAAAAGTTGTAACCACTGCCCAGTCCATCATCGGCTCTGACCTCCCCACCATCGAGGGGATCTATCGCAGTCGCTGCCTCAAAAAGGCTGGCAGCATCATCAAGGACCCACACCATCCTGGCCACACACTCATCTCCCCGCTGCCTTCAGGTAGAAGGTACAGGAGCCTGAAATCTGCAACATCCAGGTTCAGGAATAGCTACTTCCCCACAGCCATCAGGCTATTAAACTCAATCAAAACTCTGAACTTTAATAGCCTATTGCACTTTATCTGCTTATTTATGTGTGTGTGTTTATATATTCAATGGTATATGGACACACTGATCTGTTCTGTATTCATGTCTACTATATTCTGTTGTGCTGAAGCAAAGCAAAAATGTCATTGTCCTATCTGGGACACATGACAATAAACTCTCTTGAATCTTGAATCTTGAAGAAGGGTCTCAACCCAAAATGTCACCCATACCTTCTCTCCAGAGATGCTGCTTGACCAGCTGAATTACTCCAGCACATTGTGCCTTTTTTAAAAAATACTAAAACTGCCCTGGAGGGTTATATACCACCATGGGGAAGGGGGCAATGGTTGCTCTGGCATTTTATAGACATAGACAACAGACAATAGGTGCAGAGTAGGCCATTCGGCCCTTTGAGCCGGCACCGCCATTCAATGTGATCATGGCTGATCATCCCCAATCAGTACCCCGTACCTGCCTTCTCCCCATATCCCCTGACTCCGCTATTTTTAAGGGGCCCATCTAGCTCTCTCTTGAAAGCATCCAGAGAACCTGCCTCCACCGCCCTCTGAGCAGAGAATTCCACAGACTCACCACTCTCTGTGAGAAAAAATGTTTCCCTCGTCTCCGTTCTAAATGGCTTACCCCTTATTCTTAAACTGTGGCCCCTGGTTCTGGACTCCCCCAACTTCATATTTTCTTTGAGAGGATTTTTTTCTTACTACTTTCCAACGAAAGAAGAAAAATAAAATGAACACCATTGTGCCCCATGTTACGAGATTGGCAATTTTTGAGAAAAGTGCATTTCACAGCCACAGTGCGTCCCAATCCAATTATATACACGTGGCATGAAGCCAGAGTTTGACATCTCGGAAATTACCCCAAGAACGTGAGAGGGGAAGAGGGAACTGAGTATCAGTTAGACCGAGAGTTATTAGGAAAACCACTTTGAAAGTCGTCAGCAGATTAGACAGAGTCAATATGGGATTCTAAAAGGAAAAGAACCTTTTTTAAGAGCTCCGCGATACAGCGCGAAAACAGGCCCTCCGGCCCTTCGAGCCCGCACCGGCCAGCGATCCCGTATACGGGCACTATTCTTGATTAGTAAGGGCGTCAGGAGTTATGGGGAGAAGGCGGGAGAATGGGTTGCGAGGGGAAGATAGATCGGCCTTCTTTCAATAGAAGTATCGAAGTTGGGAGGTCATGTTGCGGTTGAATAAGACGTTGGTGGGGTGGGAGATTGCAACCTTCATGTGGCCCGCCCTGTTTCGACGAATGCAATCAACCTGGTGTGCACAATCAAATAAGATCACATAGAACAAGTTGTCCTACAACTTTAGGCTGTACACGCCGTACGCAAGAAGAAGATGTTGGTGACACCGCATTTAGAATATTATATTCAGTTCTGGGCACCATGTTATAGAAAAGATATTGTCAAGCTTGAAAGGGTTCAGAGAAGATTTACGAGGATGTTGCCAGGACTGGAGGGTGTGAGCCATAGGGAGAGGTTGAGCAGGCTGGGTCTCTATTCCATGGAGCACAGGAGGATGAGGGGTGATCTTATAGAGGTGTATAATATCATGAGAGGAATAGATCGGGTAGACGCACAGAGTCTCTTGCCCAGAGTAGGGGAATCGAGGACCAGAGGACGTAGGTTTAAGGTGAGGGGGGAAAGATTTAATAGGAATCTGAGGGATACTTTTTCACACAGAGGGTGGTGGGTGTATGGAACAAGCTGCCAGAGGAGGTAGTTGAGGCAGGGACTATCGCAACGTTTAAGAAACAGTTAGACATGTACATGGATCGGACAGGTTTGGAGGGATATGGACCAAACGCAGGCAGGTGGGACTAGTGTGGATGGGGCATGTTGGTCGGTGTGGGCAAGTTGGGCCGAAGGCCTGTTTCATGACTCTATGACTGATGAGTACCTGGGAGATCAGGGAATGTTGCTGATGTAGGAAAAGGATCAGATGTGATATTATTGCACAGTAGAACAGCTTGCCTGTCCTTCGAATGCAGCCAATTTCAAGCAGGCAGCTCCCACAAACAACCATCGCATAACAACAAGATCATCTCCATAATTTTTAAAGTGAAGCACTTGAGAAATAAATACCAGCCCGAACACCAATGAAATAAAATATTGCTGCTCTTTTTCAAAACAGCCTGATGGATTTATTTGTTCTTTTAGTTCTATTGGAAATAGCAGTTGGAACCTCAGGCGAGCAAGGGTCCAGACTGGGGAAAGACACAAAGTGCTGGAGTAACTCAGCGGGACAGGCAGCGTCTCTGGAGAGAAGGGATGGGTGAAGTTGGGCCTCGACCCGAAATGTCACCCAGTCCTTTTCCTCCAGAGATGCTGCCTGGCCCGCTGAGTTACTCCAGCACTTGGCGCTTATCTTCAGTATAAACCTGCATCTGCAGTTCCCTTCTACACAAGAGTCAACAGTGTTCATAAGATCTTAAGCTTAAGTAAGAACTGCAGATGCTGGAAAAATCGAAGGTAGACAAAAATGCTGGAGAAACTCAGCGGGTGAGGCAGCATCTACGGAGCGAAGGAAATAGGCGACGTTTCGGGTCGAGACCCTTCTTCAGACTGAAGAAAGATAAATGGGGGTGGGTGGGGAGGAGAGGATGTTGCCGGGACTAGAGGGTGTGAGCTACAGGGAGAGGTTGAGCAGGCTGGGTCTCTATTCCATGGAGCGCAGGAGGATGAGGGGAGATCTTATAGAGGTGGTATAGAGGTGGATAAAATCATGAGAGGTATAGATCGAGTCGATGCCCAGAGTCTCTTGCCCAGAGTAGGGGAATCGAGGACCAGAGGACGCAGGTTCAAGGTGAAGGGGAAAAGATTTAATAGGACCCGAAACGTCACCTATTCCTTCGCTCCATAGATGCTGCCTCACCCGCTGAGTTTCTCCGGCATTTTTGTCTACATAAGATCTTAAGTGATAGGAGTAGAATGAGGCCATTCGGCCCATCACGTCTACTCTGCCATTCAATCATGGCTGATCTATCTCTCCCTCCTAATCCCATTCTCCTGCCTTCTACCCAGTATTTTTTATTGTCATATGTACCAAAGCAGAAGAATTAATTTCTTACTTGCAGCAGGTTGGTAAACACAGCACTCTAATAGACTAGATCAAGGAACTGCAGATGCTGGTTTACCAAAGAAAGGCACAGACTGCTGGAGTAACTCAGCGGGTCAGGCAGCATCTCTGAAGAACATGGATAGGTGACGTCTCGGGTCGGGACCCTTGAAGGAAACGTCACCTATTCATGTTTTGTAGGGATGCTGCCAGACCCGATGAATTGCTTTAAGGGTCCTGACCCAAAACATCACCCATCTATGTTCTGCAGAGATGCTGCCTGACCCGTTGAGTTACTCCAGCACCTTGTGTCTTTCAGCACTCAATAGCGTACTGTGAAACAACATCCCTTGTGGGGCCATCCCTCATCACCACCCCTCTGTACGGAGTTTGTACCTTCTCCCCGTGACCTGCGTTGGATTTCTCCAGGTGCTCCGGTTTCCTCCCACACTCCAAAGACGCACAGGTCCGTTGATTGTGTAGGAAGGAACTGCAGGTGCTGGTTTAAATCGAAGATAGACACAAAATGCTGGAGTAACTCAGCGGGACAGGCAGCATCTCTGGAGAGAAGGGATGGGTGACATTTCGGGTCGAGACCCTTCTTCAGACTGATGTCAGGGGAGTGGGCGGGACACAGATAGAATGTATTTGGAGAGAGTAAGACTGGTGGGAGAACTGGGAAGGGGGAGGGGATGGAGAGAGAGGGAAAGGAAGGGCTATCTGAAGTTAGAGAAGTCAATGTTCATACCGCTGGGGTGTAAACTGCCCAAGCGAAATATGAGCTGCTGTTCCTCCAATTTGCGCTGGGCCTCACTCTGACAATGGAGGAGGCCCAGGACAGAAATGTCAGATTGGGAATGGGAGGGGAGTTGAGCAACTGGAAGATCAGGTAGGTTAAGGCAGACTGAGCGGAGGTGTTCAGTATTAATCTGTTGATTAAATTGTAAATTGTCCCTCGTGTGAGTAGGATGGCGTTAGTGTGCGGGGATCGCAGGTCGGTGCGGACTCGATGGGCCGAATGGCCTGTTTTCACTCTGTATCTCTAAAATAAACTTGAACCTGCATCCTCCCCGACTTAGAGACAGATCTGTTCACCACAGTTCAGGGGGGAACAGCAATGGTAAAACCACGGGTGGTTTAAGCAGTCTGCAATCCTCCTTCCGAATCCATTTTCCAGCACCTTTCCTCCATGTTTATTACGGAGGACATTTTATTAAATCACACCCACGCAGCCTCAGGGATTCCCAACCACTGCACAGCTCGTTCTTATGTCGGAGTCGCTGCAACACAGCGCAGTGACTGCCTCCATTTTCTGTAGCCTGCAACAAACGACCCCACATCTCTGCATGGATATCTCACTCAGTAACGTCAGCCCAGCAGTGTGGGATGAACAAATATAGGCCTGGAATCACCACTGTGCTGATCTCCACACTACCCTGACAATGACTACTCCCTCCAAAGAATATGATCGCCCATCCCTCTCCTCCAGAGATGCTGCCCGACCCGCCGAGTTACTCCAGTACTTTGTGTGTGTGTGTGTGTGTGTCTTTTTTTTTGTAACCCAGCATCTGCAGTTCGTTGTGTCAACATCACATAGATGGCGTTTCTGATCAGGGGTTACGGGGAGAAGGCAGGAGAATGGGGTTAGGAGGGAGAGATAGATCAGCCGTGATTGAATGCCAGAGTAGACTTGATGGGCCAAAAGGCCTTATTCTTCTCCTATCCTGATCGTATTAAAGCAGTCATTGTTAGCTGTTTGCTGGGTGAGAATGAAAAGCTGGTGTGACAGCATCAGGCCGAAGGGCCTCATTCCCCGTAGTGGGGCTGTTTGACTCCAATGCAGGGAAACGGTGCAGAGGTGGAGAATCAAATGCCTGGGGGGCAGGGGGAGGGCTAGTAGAATGGCTGGAGGGGCCGAATGGCTTCTGCATCGTTTGCTGAAATGCGCCAACATCTGTCTTATGGGGTCCTGTGGTGCAATCCATCCGTTTAAACCACATTATAGCGCTGCGGTAAATGGGCAGGGTATTGACAGGGTGTATGCAAACTGCTGAAAGTCAAGGGGAGGGAGGGGGGGGCGAGAGAAGGGGGAGAGGAGATAGAGAGAGGAGGGGGGGAGAGGAGAGAGAGAGAGAGAGAGAGAGAGAAAGGGGGAGAGAGAGCAGGGAGAGAGAGAAGGGGGAGAGAAAGAGAGAAGGGGAGAGAGGAGAGAGAGAGAGAAGGGGGAGAGGAGAGAGAGAGAGAGAGAGAGAGAGAGAGAGAGAGAGAGAGAGGGGGGGCAGGGAGAGAGGTAGAGGGTGAGACGAGGGAGAGAGAGAGAGAGAGAGAGAGAGAACAGGGAGAGAGGGAGAAAGGGTGAGAGGAGGGAGAGAGGGGTGAGAGAGGGGAGAGAGAACAGGGAGAGAGAGAAGGGGGAAATGAGGGAGAGAGAGAGAAGGGAGAGGAGGGAGGGAGAGAGAGAGGGAGAGAGAGGAGAGAGAGAGAGAAGGAGAGGGAAAGAGAGAGAAGGGGGAGAGGAGGGAGAGGGAGAAGGGGGAGAGAGGTGGGGCAGAGAGAGAGATAGAAGGGGGGAGAGAGGAGGGAGGGAGCGAGAGGAGGGAGAGAAGGGGGGGGGGGGACCTCATCCTGCAGCAGATATCGAGATAGAGAATTAGAGAGACGCCCTTTATATCGCATGCATCGCGTCCCTCTGATACAAAAGACCACCCTCTCCCCTCCTCTCTCCCCTCCCCTCCCCTCCCCTCCTTTCCCCCCTCTCTCCCCCTCTCTCCCCCTCTCTCCCCTCCACCAATGTACTCACAGACGCCGGGGTTTCCTGCCAGAGTCGGGGGAAGACCCCGGAGCCCCCGCAAGGTGATGCGCTCACACAGGGGGGTCCCTGCCTGTTGCAGCCGCCGCCGCCGCCACCAGCCAACACACACAGACACAGACACAGACACAGACACAGACACAGACACAGACACAGACACAGAGAGAGAGAGACACACAGACAGAGACAGAGAGAGCGATCCCTCCTCCCCGTCTCTGAGAGATCCCAGTCCCCGGAGCCAGGAGAAGCCCACATCCGCCAGCAAATCTCTAGTTATTTATTAGCTGGGATTCCGGGGAAGCACCGGGACTCCCGGGGAATCTGTGCGGCACAGACTGACTGACTGACACACGGACAGACACACAGACAGATAGAACAGACACAGACGCTCACACAGATAGACACATACACACAGACCCACACACACACACAGACCCACACACACACACAGACCCACACACACACAGACACACGCACACACACACACACAGACACACACACACACACACAGACACACACAGACCCACACACACACACACACACACAGACCCACACACACACACAGACACACACACACACACAGACCCACACACACACACACACACACAGACCCACACACACACACAGACACACACACACACAGACCCACACACACACACACACACAGACACACAGACAGATAGAACAGACACAGACGCTCACACAGATAGACACATACACACAGACCCACACACACACACAGACCCACACACACACACAGACCCACACACACACAGACACACGCACACACACACACACAGACACACACACACACACACAGACACACACAGACCCACACACACACACACACACACAGACCCACACACACACACAGACACACACACACACACAGACCCACACACACACACACACACACAGACCCACACACACACACAGACACACACACACACAGACCCACACACACACACACACACACACAGACCCACACACACACACAGACACACACACACACACAGACCCACACACACACACACACACACACAGACACAGACCCACACACACACACACACACACAGACCCACACACACACACAGACACACACACACACACAGACCCACACACACACAGACACACACAGACCCACACACACACACACACACACAGACCCACACACACACACAGACCCACACACACACAGACACACGCACACACACACACACAGACACACACACACACACACAGACACACGCGCACACACACACACACACACACACACACACACAGACCCACACACACACACAGACACACACACACACACAGACCCACACACACACAGACACACGCACACACACACACACAGACACACACACACGCGCACACACACACACACACACACACACACACACACAGACCCACACACACACACACACACACACACAAATAGACACACACACAGACACACACGCACACACAGGGAGATATATGATGGGTGAGTATATACGGTAAAGTCTGGTGTATATGTTGCCCCGTCTGTAATTGGGGTTCCCCGTAACATCAACATTGCCCATGTCTTTGCACAAACTGTGTTTCTATGTAACACCACCTCATATTTCCCTTGGGCAGCTTACACCCCAGCGGTATGAACATTGACTTCTCTAACTTCAAGTAACCCCTGCTTTCCCTCTCTCTCCGTCACTCTCCCACCCTAGTTCTCCGACTAGTTTCACTCTCCTGATTAAATTTACTGTTTGTTTGCCTCGTTGTCACCTTCCCCTCAGCCAACAATGAACCATTCTACATTTCCTTGAGCAGTGTCCCCTTTGATCTGTCCTTTTCACACCTTACCCTTCCATATCTCTTGTCTCCCTCCCATGACTCTCAGTCTGAAGAGGCGAAACGTCACCCATTCCTTCTCTCCAGAGATGCTGCCTGTCACTGAGTTAAGGGCCTGTCCCACTTGGCCGTCATTTGCGCCTCATTTCCGCGTCATATGTAAAATAGGTTGACGCGTCGTGATGCGTGCGGTGCGCGTGGGGTAACGCTCGCATTGCGCATGGTGAGGCGTGGAATCGCATGCGGTGGCGCGCAGCGCTCCAGGATTTCGTAGTGTATCGAAATCCTCGCGCGCCAACTGCGTGACGTATCTCATATGCACACTGACGTGTTGGCGTCGCACGCTGGCGTCCCGACGTCTCACGTGTATCGCCTGGTGACGCATGGTTACATCACCGTGCGTCAAAGTGCGTAACCAGGCGTCGCCGCGTGCCGCGGGGTATTCTAATGACGTGACGCGCACCAGACGACTGTGCTGACGCGTGATTTGCGCGCGACGCCGCGCATCACGACTCGTCGACCTATTTTACATATGATGCGTAAATGAGGCGCAAATGACGGCCAAGTGGGACAGGCCCTTTACTCCAGCACTTGAGGTTTTCTGTCTACCTCTGTTGAGAGCAAGATTGTTGTTGTGGCTGGAGATCGACACCAAAAAGCTGGAGTAACTCAGCGGGACAGGCAGCATCTCTGGAGGGAAGGAACGGGTGACGTTTCGGGTCGAGACCCTTCTTCAGACTGAGAGTCGGGGGAGAGGGAGACGAGAGGTGTGAAGAGGTTCAGAGAACAAATGAATGAAGGGTGGGTTCCGCCATTCCTTGATCACCGTTGCCGGCTTTGAGTTGTCCTTTTGCACACCTCTCCTTCATTTTGACCGGGAGGAAGGAGCGGGTGATGTCGGGTGAGGCGGGAGAGGAGAGGTAACCGGGGCTCCAAGAAAGGAGGGAACCACCCCCTGGGGAACAAAGGTGGATGGGGCATGGAGAGGGACGTGGCCTCCAAGCTGGGCGATGGCTGGAGGCCCGACAACAGCCTGGGACTCGCCTGGAACAGGCACCGCCCACAGGAACCAGAGCATCGAATTTGAAAATGGCGGAAAAAAAATGGCACCTCCTGCATGTGAGCTCAGCGGACTATCTCTGTACACTTGCTGGTCGGGGGGGTGGCAATACTGCACTGGGCTGTTTAAAAGGAAAATAATTTTACTGTGTTAACACTTTGCACAAGTGGCAATAGTCCGAAGAAGGGTCTCGACCCGAAACGTCACCCATTCCTTCTCTCCAGAGATGCTGCCTGACCCGCTGAGTTACTCAAGCTTTTTGTGTCTATCTTCGGTTTAAACCAGCATCTGCAGTTCCTTCAAAAAACAACAGACAATAGACAATAGGTGCAGGAGTAGGCCATTCGGCCCTTCGAGCCAGCACCGCCATACAATGTGATCATGGCTGATCATCCCCAATCAGTACCCTGTTCCTGCCTTCTCCCCATATCCCCTGACTCCACTATCTTTAAGAGCCCTATCTAGCTCTCTCTTGAAAGTATCCAGAGAACCGGCCTCCACCGCCCTCTGAGGCAGAGAATTCCACAGACTCACCACTCTCTACACAATGAAAGCATCATTGAACCAAAGGATAGGAGAGGTTTAGAGGGATATGGGCCAAATGTGGACCAGCTGAGATGGGGCACCTTGGTCGACATGGGGCTGAAGAGCTTGTTTCCGTGCTGTGTGCTTCGATGCGTCTATGAGTGCAATGTAAAGCCAGAGGGAGGGATATAGGCGGAAGGGAACAAGGAGGAGGGTGGTGGGGCAGTGGGGAAGGAGGGGCAGGAGCGGGGGAGAAATGAGTGAACACAGGGATGGGTTGAGGGAGGGGGGGGGAAGGGGTGGTCGCTTAATATTGGAGAATCGAATGTTTATATTGGACTCTGAGGTCCGTAGGCCTCCCTCGGTCATGACTGACCATGGGTGTTGCATTCTAGTTGTTGGCTGCTGGCTCCAAACCTCGGCTGGAGCAGCGTCGCTTGCGGCTGAAGAGACCAATGCGGGAGTGACAGTCTCTGTGGCAAAGGTCACATTTGTGTGTGTGGTCTCTGGTTTGTTGACGTTGCTGCGCTCCTTTCTGTGCGCCCGCTTCTCTGCCGCTGCGTTCAACAGTTTCTCTCCCCCCCACCCCCCCCCGTTTTGAGATGTTGGTTCAGGGTACCTCTCCACCTCGTGCGGTCAGCAGCAAGGTTCTCCCGGGACTCCACCTCGATGTCGAGCACCTTCATATCTGAGGTAACTTGACAGTAAATGCTGAGAGAATAATTCTTCTGCTTCTGTCGTATGTCTTTTAGACCGGCAGCTCCGTTGAGGCGAGCCAGGCCAACGTGTCATCGTCCAGGTCAACCAGACCTCGTTCACCATTTGGTGGCCGGTGTTTGGGGCAACTGGTGACTATGTGTGGGCTCCACTGTCTGTGTTGGGTCCCCACACTCGCAGGAGGCACTCGCTGTCCACGAGGCCCCACCTCTTCATCGCTACTCCATAGCGTCCGACGCCTGTCCTCAAGCGGTTGAGGGTTGTCCACTGCTTTCGGGGCAGGTCCTGGCCAGGGTCGTCCATGGGGTCATCGATGTAATGGTGTAGCCTAGATGGTTCCGCTGACTTCCACTGGTCTCTCCATCTCGTCTTGACCCAGGCAGCCTTAGAAGCATCAGCCGGTGTTGCGCAGAGCAGCTCTTGGGCTTGCGTGGCAAAGGGGTGCCGTGACTTGAGGCGCACTCGTCGTGGTGTCTCTGTGACGGTCTGATGGAGGAGGTGGGATTCACTGGTCTGTGCCTTTCGAGAGAGGGCCAGCGTGGCTGCTTCCCGCAAGATGAATTATCCCGCGGGAACAATTCAGTGCCAGACGGGCATGGGAAAGAGATGAGGAGGAATTTCTTTAGTCAGAGGGTGGCAATTCATTGCCACAGAAGGCTGTGGAGGCCAGGTCAATGGGTATTTTTAAGGTGGAGATCGACAGGTTCTTGATTAGTATGGGTGTCAGGGGTTTGTCGGCACTGGGCCTGTACTCGCTGGAGTTTAGAAGAATGAGGGGGGGACCTCATTGAAACTTACAGAATAGTGAAAGGCCTGGATAGAGTGAATGTGGAGAGGATCTTTCCACTAGTGGGAGAGTCTAGGACTAGAGGTCACAGCCTCAGAATTAAAGGACGTTCTTTTAGGAAGGAGATGAGGAGATTTCTTTAGTCAGAGGGTGGTGAATCTGTGGAATTCTTTGCCACAGAAGGCTGTGGAGGCCAAGTCAAAGGATATTTTTAAGGCAGAGATAGATAGATTCTTGATTAGTACAGGTGTCAGAGGTTATGGGGAGAAGGCAGGAGAATGGGGTTAGGAGGGAGAGAAAGATCAGCCATGATTCAATGGCGTAGACATGATGGGCCGAATGGCCTAATTCTGCTCCTAGAACTTACGAACATAGTGTCAGAGTAAAAGGGAAACGATTTCTGCTCTTAGATCATCGCGAACCTTTGGAATTGTCTACCAGGGGAAGCAGGAGAGGCTGAATGCTGAATATATTGAAGGCTGGGATGGATGTTTAGTCCGCGGAGGAATGAAGGATTATGGCAAGCAGGCGCGAGATCAAATCAGCCGTGATCTTATTGAACGGTGGAGCAGGCTCTCGGGGCTGGATGGCCTTTTCCTGCTGCAATGCCTTACGTGCTTATTTTCAGTAGCGAGAGAAAGGAAATGAAGAATGTGTAAAACAGAAAGCAATCAGAAACTATAGATTGCCCAACAGCTGAATAATCACATTTATGCATTCAACCGTCACCGTTTTCCAGATTGATCGCAGCTCGGTAAATCCACGGTTATTGATTCTGGAGTCTTTTAGAATTGGCATGACCAGACCACTAACTTACTGAGTGCTGCCCCATTAGAGGGCCGTTGCTGTTAAAAGTACTGATCATAGCATAGGGTCTCAACGTGGGCGGCACGGTGGCGCAGCGGTAGAGTTGCTGCCTTACAGCGCTTGCAGCGCCCGAGACCCAGGTTCGATCCTGTACGGAGTTTGTACATTCTCCCCGTGGCCTGCGTGGGTTTTTTCCGAGACCTTCAGTTTCCTCCCACACTCCAAAGACGTGCAGGATTGTAGATTAATTGGCTTGGTATGAAATGTGAAATGAATTGTCCCTAGTGTGTTTAAGAAAGAACTGCAGATGCTGGAAAATCGAAGGTAGGCAAAATTGCTGGAGAAACTCAGCGGGTGAGGCAGCATCTATGGAGCGAAGGAAATTTATTTCGCTCCATAGATGCTGCCTCACCCGCTGAGTTTGTCCAGCAATTTCATCCCTAGTGTGTGTAGGATAGTGCTAAGTGTATGGGGATCGCTGGTTGGTGTGGACTCGGTGGGCCGAAGGTCCTGTTTCCATGCTGTAAATCTAGTGTCTAAAGTCAAATGTCCACTGGTATTCTCAGCCACATTTAGTTTAGTTTAGAGATACAGCGCGGAAACGGGCCCTTCGGCCCACCAAGTCCGCACCGACCAGCGATCCCCGCACATTGACACAAGCCCACCCACACTAGGGACAATTTACACTTATACCACGTACACAAACCCAAGCCAATTAACCTACAAACCTGCACGTCTTTGGAGTGTGGGAGGAAACCGAAGATCTCGGGGGAAAACCCACGCAGGTCACAGGGAGAACGTACAAACTCCGTACAGACAGCACCCGTAGTCTTGAGATCTTGGAATAACTGTGCACAGTTCCCTGAAAGTGGAATCTCATGTAGATAGGGTGGTAAAGAAAGCTTTTGGTGTGCTGCCCTTTATAAATCAGAGCATTGAGTATAGAAGTTGGGATGTAATGTTAAAATTGTACAAGGCATTGGTGAGGCCAATTCTGGAGTATGGTGTACAATTTTGGTAGCCTAATTATAGGAAGGATGTCAACAAAATAGAGAGAGTACAGAGGAGATTTACGAGAATGTTGCCTGGGTTTCAGCAACTAAATTACAGAGAAAGGCTGAACAAGTTAGGTCTTTATTCTTTGGAGCGCAGAAGGTTAAGGGGGGACTTGATAGAGGTCTTTAAAATGATGAGAGGGATAGACAGAGTTGACGTGGATAAGCTTTTCCTGAGAGTAGGGAAGATTCAAAGATGAGAGGACATGACTTGAGAATTAAGGGACAGAAGTTTAGGGGTAACGTGAGGGGGAACTTCTTGATTCAGAGAGTGGTGGCTGTGTGGAATGAGCTTCCAGTGAAGGTGGTGGAGGCAGGTTCGATTTTATCATTTAAAAATAGATTTGATGGGTATATGGACGGGAAAGGAATGGAGGGTTATGGTCTGAGTGCAGGTATATGGGACTAGGGGAGAATACGTGTTCGGCACGGACTAGAAGAGTCGAGATGGCCTGTTTCCGTGCTGTAATTGTTATTTGGTTATATGGTTACATGGTAGTCAGGATCGAACCCGGGTCTCTGGCACTGTAAGCACTGTAAGGTAGCAACTCTACCGCTGTCCCACCAATGAATAAAAAAAAATAGAACATAGCAGTGAGGACCTTTGAGGAGAGAGGAGGTGTTACTGAAACTGAATGAAGACGTGATCTTCTCTCCGTTGCCTTGTCTACTGACTCATACCAATTCCTGCCGACCTATTATCTTGAAGATAGACACAAAGCGCTGGAGTAACTCAGCGGGACAGGCAGCATCTCTGGAGAGAAAGAATGGGTGACGTTTCAGGTCGAGACCCCTCTTCAGACTGAGAGTCAGGGGAGAGGGAGACAAATGATATAGATGGATTCAAAGAGATTGAAGAAGGGTCTTGACCCGAAACGCCACCCATTCCTCCTCACCAGAGATGCTGCCTGTCCCGCTGAGTAAACGGCCTGCCCCACTTGGTGATTTTTTTGGTGACTGCCGGCGTCATATCAGTGTCGCCAAATGATTTTGAACATTTCAAAATCCAGTGGCGACAAAAAAATGTTGCAACACTTGAAAATCATGCCGCAAATTTTTCGGTGACCTGATACCTCAGTCAATGATGCCGGTAGTCGCCGAAAAATATCAGCAAGTGGGACAGGCCCTTTATACTCCAGCATTTTGTTTCTATCTTCGGTACAGAGAATGTAAGGTGTGAAAATGACAGATCAAAGCAGACGATGAACAAGGAAATGTCGAATGGTTCTTTGTTGGCTGAGGGGGAGGTGGCAACGACGCATACAGGTGTTAATCAGGACAGTCAAACTAGTCAGAGAACTAGGGTGGGGGGAGAGATGGAGAGAGAGGGAAAGCAAGGGGTTACTTGAAGTTGGAGAAATCAATGTTCATATCGTTGGGGTGTAAGCTGCCCACGCGAAATATGAGGCGCTGTTCCTCCAGTTTGCGCCAGGCCTCACTCTGAGGCCCAGGACAGAAAGTTCCGTGTGGGGAATGGGAGGGGGAGTTAAGGTGTTTGTCAACCGGGAGATGGCGTAGGCCCAGGCGGACTGAGCGGAGGTGTTCAGTGAAGCGATCGCCGAGTCTGCGCTTGGTTGTCGTGGTAACCAGTATCTGCACTTCCTTCCAACACCTTGGAGGGATGTGGGCCAAACGCGGGCAGGTGGGGCTAGTGTATCTGGGACAGGTTGGCCGGTGTGGGCCGAAGGGCCTGTTTCCGCACTGTATCACTCCATGGCTCTATTATCCCAGTGCAGGTTGCCAACACTGGTTCTCTCAGTGTCCAGTCAATATTCAGTCTCGGCCCACAATACTGGTTGCTAACATGTTGTTCAGCTTTTTAACAGAACAGGAGAAACTGTCCAAGGTTCAAGATGCCTGTTGCTTAAATAGTTTGCATTTTTACCTACTGCGCTTTGCCCATCCCTTTGGCTTAATCAAAACAAAACAATTCTTATTGACTTAACTAAGACTATTACCAGATTACAGGAAACAATATTGTCCATGTGGACCTAATTGACACATTCCATCCACTTCACCATTGGCACGTAGATGAGATTTTTAACTAGTGTCCTTGCTCAGTCCCTAGATACAGCCTGGAAACAGGCCCTTCGGCCCACCGAGTCCATGCTGACTCCACGTGGTTCACCCATTGACCACTAGTTCTACATTGACCCACTTTCACATTCACTCCCTACACACTAGATGCACACTCTTGCCCAGAGTAGGTGAATCGAGGACCAGAGGACATAGGTTCAAGGTGAAGGGGAAAAGATTTAATAGGGATCTGAGAGGCAACTTTTTCACACAAAAGGTGGTGGGTGTATGGAACGAGCAGCCAGAGGAGGTAGTTGAGGCTGGGACTATCCCAACATTTAAGAAACAGTTAGACAGGTACACAGATAGGACAGATTTGGAGGGATATGGACCAAACACGGGCAGGTGGGACTAGTGTAGCTGGGACATGTTGGGCAGTGTGGGCAAGTTGGGCCGAAGGGCCTGTTTCCACACTGTATCACTCTATGACTAGGCGCAATTTACAGAGGGCCAATTAGCCTACAAACCTGCATGTCTTTGAGGTGTGGAAGGAAACCGGAGCACCTTTAAAATTTAGAGATAGAGTGGGGATACAGGCCCTTTGGCCCACCGTGTCCGTGCCGGCCAGCGATCACCCCGTACACTAGGGACAATTTACAATTTAGAGAAGCCAATTGACGTACAAAACTGCACGTGGTATGGAACACCACCAAGCATTGTAAATGGCTGCCACTGGATCCTGCGGAGCTACACGCAAACGCAAGTCAATGTTACCATTATATTAGTAGTCTAGCAGTAACTGGAAAAATGCAACCAATGCTTCTCAAAGAATGACAAGTATCTTCTTCTCCAAGTTAGAGTGAGATAATGAGGGGGAAGGACATAGAGTATGTCTATAATAATTAATACCTGAATATTATCTAGATTAGAGAGACTCTTAATATCTGCTGGACACAGGATTTGTATCAGATCCCAATATTATTTTTATTTTCTTAGAGATACAGTATGCAAACAGGCTCTTTGGCCCACTGAGTCCGTGCTGATAACTGGTATTAATGCAAGATAAAGTCCAGTAAAGTCCAATTAAAGATAGTCCCAGGGTCACCAATGAGGTAGATGTTAGATCATGATGGATCTCTAGTTGTTGGTAGGATGATTCTTACTTACTTACTGCCTATTATACCTCCTGGCATGTAGGGCAGCAACGAAGGTCCTCCACTCAGTAGTGTTGATTCCTTCACTTGCTGTTTCCGTAACATATTTGTTTTACGAGACAGGGTTGTTAGCCCTGTGCTCAACCTCCAACCTGGAGGACCAGTGGATCGCTCTTCGTCTCGCCTCTACCCATCGACCTGTCCAGCATGGGAGACCCTAACAGGAGAGGAACCTCCTGCTGGCATTGCTCTAGGGGTCACTGAGACACACAAGCTCCCCGACCACGACAAGGTTGCAATCCAACGGGGAGTGTAGGATGGTTCAGTTGCCTGATAACAGCTGGGAAGAAACTGTCCCTGAATCTGGAGGTGTGCGTTTTCACACTTATAGAAACATAGAAACATAGAAATTAGGTGCAGGAGTAGGCCATTCGGCCCTTCAAGCCTGCACCGCCATTCAATATGATCATGGCTGATCATCCAACTCAGTATCCCGTACCTGCCTTCTCTCCATACCCTCTGATCCCTTTAGCCACAAGGGCCACATCTAACTCCCTCTTAAATATAGCCAATGAACTGGCCTCGACTACCCTCTGTGGCAGAGAGTTCCAGAGATTCACCACTCTCTGTGTGAAAAAAGTTCTTCTCATCTCGGTTTTAAAGGATTTCCCCCTTATCCTTAAGCTGTGACCCCTTGTCCTGGACTTCCCCAACATCGGGAACAATCTTCCTGCATCTAGCCTGTCCAACCCCTTAAGAATTTTGTAAGTTTCTATAAGATCCCCTCTCAATCTCCTAAATTCTAGAGAGTATAAACCAAGTCTATCCAGTCTTTCTTCATAAGACAGTCCTGACATCCCAGGAATCAGTCTGGTGAACCTTCTCTGCATTCCCTCTATGGCAATAATGTCCTTCCTCAGATTTGGAGGTACTTCTGTACCTCTTGCCTGATAAGAGAGGGGAGAAGAGGGAGTGGCCAGGGGTGAGACTGGTACTTGATGATGCTGCTGGCCTTGCCGAGGCAGTGTGAGTTGTAGATGGAGTCAATGGAAGGGAGGTTGGTTTGTGTGGTGGTCTGGGCTGCGTCCACAATTCTCTGCAATCTCGCGAGGTCTTGGATGGAACTGCTCCTAAACTATCCTGGACATGATGGACATCGTGTATTTATTACCAACCCTAATCAAATAACACGCCCACCAACAAATCCGAGAGGTATAAATGAGATCTGCAGGATAGAGGCTTGGAACTATGAAGTCAACTTATTAGCCAGACTCAGTAGGAAACAGGAAGGAGAAAACGATGATGAGACAATCTCGTACTAGGCACCATTGTGACTGCCCCAAAACCAGTTGCCCATCATGTCTTGGATCATTAACTGTCCATGGAGTATGGGCAGTCTGTTCCGCACCTCCAGCTGATTTTTACTTTAGTTCCAAACTCCAGTGCCAGAGACCCTGGTTCGATCCCGACTACGGGTGCTGGCCGTACGGAGTTAATACTTTCACCCTGTGAATGTGTGGGTTTTCCCCGGATGCTCCGGTTTCCTCCCACCCTCCAAAGACGTACAGGTTTGTAGGATAATTGCCTTCAGTTTAAAAAAAAAAGTGAATTGTCCCTGGTGTGCCGGATAGTGCCAGTGGGGTGATCGCTGGTCAGCGCGCCGAAGATGGATGTCTTTGTACGTCTTTGGAGCGTGGGAGGAAACCGAAGATCTCGGAGAAAACCCATGCAGGTCACGGGGAGAAGGTGCAAACTCCGTACAGACAGCACCCGTAGTCGGGATCGAACCCGGGTCTCTGGCGCTGTGAGGCAGCAACTCTACCGCTGCACCACCGTGCCGCCCCATGGTACCTTCCTGCTTGCTATTTACCTCTGATCAATATCTCTAAAGCCTATCTCTCCCACAACATTAACATCACACCCCGTGGAAACAGATGCATCGCACATACCTAGACTGTTGACTCATTCCAGAGGTCCTCCCAAGTGTGTTATCAATCAGACATTAATGTCAGTAAATATTAGGGAGATGACCAAGCTGTCCGCTAAAGAACTGGATGTGCAGTTTGGATGCAGAGATGGACAAACTGGGATTGATTTTTCAGGAACGTCGGAGGATAAGGGGAGACTTTGATAGAAGTATATAAAATTATGAGAGGCATAGACAGTGAGAACCTTTTTTCTCAATAGACAATAGACAATAGACAATAGATGCAGGAGAAGGCCATTCAGCCCTTCGAGCCAGCACCGCCATTCAGTGTGATCATGGCTGATCATCCCCAATCAGTACCCCGTTCCTGCCTTCTCCCCATATCCCCTGAGTACGCTATCTTTAAGAGCCCTATCTAGCTCTCTCTTGAAAGTATCCAGAGATCCGGCCTCCAGGCAGGGAATTCCACAAACTCACCACTCTCTGTGTGAAAAAGTGTTTCCTCGTCTACATTCTAAATGGCTTACTCCTTATTCTTAAACAGTGGCCCCTGGTTCTGGACTCTCCCAACATCGGGATCATGTTTCCTGCCTCTAACGTGTCCAAACCCTTAATATTCTTATAATTCTCAGGGTGGAAATATCAAAGGCTCGAGGGGATAGCTATAAGGTTACAGGAGGAGAGTTTAAAGATGTTTAGTCTAGTTTAGGGATACAGCACGGAAACAGGCCCTTCGGCCCACCGAGTCCACGCCGACCAGCGATCCCCGCACATTAACACTACCCTACACACACGAGGGACAAATCGCAATTTTACCCAAGCCAATTAACCTACAAACCTGCACGTCTTTGGAGTGTGGGAGGAAGCCGAAGATCTCGGAGAAAACCCATGCAGGTCACGGGGAGAAGGTGGAAACTTCGGACAGGCTCTGGCACTGTAAGGCAGCACGCTGCGCCACCGTGCCGCCCTAGATGAGCAGGGCAATTTTTCTTAAACAGAGAGTAGTGGGTGCCTGGAACGCGTTGGTGAGGAGGAGCAGAGAGGCCTGGAGTAGGAAAGGGGGAGACCAGATTGAGAAACCTAATACTAAAGTATACATGGGCAGGGTGGTGTAGTGGGTAGAGTTGCTGCCTCACAGCGCCACAGACACAGGTTCGATCCTGACTATGGCCGCTGTCTGTACGGAGTTTTACGTTCTCCCTGTGACCACGTGGGTTTTCTCCGGATGCTCCGGTTTCCTCCCACACTCCAAAGACGTACAGATTTGTGGGTTCATTAACTTCAATTGTTGCCCCAGTCTGTAGAATAGTGCTAGTGTACTTGGATGGTCGCTGGTTAGCACGGACTCCATGGGCCTGTTTCTCTGCTGTATCTCTAAAGTCCTTTGCTGTTTAGACAATAGACAACAGACAATAGGTGCAGGAGTAAGCCATTCGGCCCTTCGAGCCAGCACCGCCACTCAATGTGATCATGGCTGATCATCCCCAATCAGTACCCCGTTCCTGCCTTCTCCCCATATCCCCATGACTCCGCTATCTTCAAGAGCCCTATCTAGCTCTCTCTTGAAAGTATCCAGAGAACCGGCCTCCATCACCCTCTGAGGCAGAAAATTCCACAGACTCACCACTCTCTGTGAGAAAAAGTGTTTCCTCGTCTCCGTTCTAAATGGCTTACTCCTTATTCTTAAACTGTGTGGCCCCTGGTTCTGGACTCCCCCAACATGGGGAACATGTTTCCTGCATGTTTCATGGGTTAAAGACTTCTTCAGACGGAGAGCGTCGGTGACGTTTCGGGGTCGAGACCCTTCCTCAGACTGGGACACCTCTCTCAGTCTGAAGAAGGGTCTCGACCCGAAAAGGCACCTGTTCCATTTCTCTGGAGATGCTGTTTGACCAGCCGAGTTACTCCAGAGCTTTGTGGCTGTCTCCAAGGTGTCAGGTCCGAGCCTGGCCAAACTCCCCCTGTAGCTCCGGCCCTCAGGTCCAGGCTCCCGACTGAATGTGCCGCCATCTCAAATGTGCACTACCCGCTGTTTCACAATCCACGGCGACCCTTCGTGAACTCTGTCATCAAGTGTGTGAGAACAGAGTCATAGAGGCATACAGTGAAACAGGCCCTTCGGCCCAACTTGCCCACACTGACCACCAACATGTCCCAGCTACAGTAGTCCCACCTGCCCACGTTTGGCCCATACCCATCCAAATCTGTCCTATCCATGTACCTTCTGGAGTTTAGAAGGATGAGAGGGCATCTCATTGAAACATATAAGATTGTTAAGGGTTTGGACACGCTAGAGGCAGGAAACATGTTCCCGATGTTGGGGGAGTCCAAAACCAGGGGCCACAGTTTAAGAATAAGGAGTAAGCCATTTAGAACGGAGACGAGGGAAAACAAATTCTCACAGAGAGTTGTGAGTCTGTGGAATTCTCTGCCTCAGAGGGCGGTGGAGGCAGGTTCTCTGGATGCTTTCAAGAGAGAGCTAGATAGGGCTCTTAAAGATAGCGGAGTCAGGGGATATGGGGAGAAGGCAGGAACGGGGTACTGATTGTGGATGATCAGCCATGATCACATTGAATGGCGGTGCTGGCTCGAAGGGTCAAATGGCCTACTCCTGCACCTATTGTCTATTGTCTATTGTCTATTGTCTAAAGGGCCTGTCCCACTTGCCGATTTTTTCGGCGACTGCCAGCATCATTGACTGATGTTTCGGGTCACCGAAAAATTTGCGGCGTGACGCGGTATGATGACGTATTAACGCACGGTGGTTTTTTCAAGTGACGCAACATTTTTTTGTTGCCGCTGGATTTTGAAATGTTCAAAATCTTTTGGCGACACTGATATGACGCCGGCAGTCGCCGAAAAAAATCGCCCTTAACTGTTCCTTAAATGCTGGGATAGTCCCAGCCTCAACTACCTCCTCTGGCACCCTTTGTGGGAAAAAGTTACCCCTCAGATTCCTGTTAAATCTTTTCCCCTTCACCTTGAACCTATGTCCTCTGGTCCTCGATTCCCCTACTCTGGGCAAGAGACTCTGTGCATCCACCCGATCTATTCCTTTAATGATTTTTTACACCTCTATAAGATCACCCTTCAACCTCCTGCCCTCCAAGGAATAGAGTCACAGCCTTCACAACCTCTCCCTATAGCTCAGACCCTCTAGTCCTGGCAACATCCTCGTAAATCTTCTCTGCGCCCTTTTTAATTCCCGGGATGGCGGGACTGATATATGATGAAAGAATGGATCGACTGAGCTTATATTCACTGGAATTTAGAAGGATGAGATGGGATCTTATAGAAACATATAGAATTCTTAAGGGATTGGACAGGCTAGATGCAGGAAAAATGTTCCTGATGTTGGGGGAGTCCAGAACCAGGGGTCACGTTTTAAGAATAAGGGGTAGGCCATTTAGGACTGAGATGAGGAAAAACTTTTTCAGCCGGAGAGTTGTGAATCTGTGGAATTCTCTGCCACAGAAGGCGGTGGTGGCCAATTCACTGGATGTTTTCAAGAGAGAGTTAGATCTAACTCTTAGGGTTAACGGAATCAAGGGATATGGGGAGAAAGCAGGAACGGGGTACTGATTCTGGATGATCAGCCATGATCATATTGAATGGCGGTGCTGGCTCGAAGGGCCGAATGGCCTACTCCTGCATCTGTTTTCCATGTTTCTAGCTTGACAACATATTTTCTACAACACGGCACCCAGAACTGAACTCAATGCTCTAAATGTGGCCTCACCAACATCTGATACAACTGCAACATGGCCTCCCAACTTCTACACTCTGATTGATGCCAAAAAACGTTTTGACCACCTTATCTACCTGCGACTGCACCTTCAAGGAACCATGCACCTGCATGAAGGCCCCGTCTACCAGAGCTGGAGTGTATGCGTTTCAATTTCAGAAATTCAGAACACGTTGAGGATCTGCCCTGTGCCTAGAGTCGTTCACTCCCACCTCCGCATCTCACGCACCCCCCTCCCCCCCCCATCTTCATCAACAGCACCATTACAGAGTGTTCTTCATTAATATCCATCAGGTAGGAGGTTAGTTAGCTGTGCGAGGGCATGTTTTCATTTTCCAGTCCATCGCTGGCGGTCTCTAATGCATTTCAAGAGCCTCTTCTTATAATTAATATCAGTGGAACTCATCTAAAAACAAAAATCTTGCATTATGGCACAGGGCAGTCCATTATCTGTGCTCGCAGGGTACTGAGTCACCCACACGGCAGCATCAGAAATATCAAAGCAACCATTGATGCCAAGACTGAATGGAGGTTTCATCGTTAAGGCACATCTTTAGTCACACAGCACAGACACGGGGCCTTGTCAATGCTGACCAAGATGCCCCATCTACACCAAAGGTAGACACAAAACGCTGGAGTGACTCAGCGGGACAGGCAGCATCTCTGGAGAGAAGGAAGGGGTGACGTTACGTGTCAAGACCCTTCCCCATCTACACCAGTTGCGTTTGCCTGCGTTTGGCCCAGATCCCTCTAAACCTGGCAAACCCTAATCCTAGGTACACAAAAATGCTGGAGAAACTCAGCGGGTGCAGCAGCATCTATGGAGCGAAGGAAATAGGTAACGTTTCGGGCCGAAACCCTTCTTCAGACTGATAGGGGGTGGGGAGAAGAAAGGAAAAAAGGAAAAAGGTGGAGGAGGAGCCCGAGGGCTGGGGGAGGTGAGGAGACAACCAGATGGCTGATGAAGGGGAGGGGACAGCAAGGGCTAGCAGAATTGGGAGAATTCAATGTCCAAGCCCCCAGGATGTAGACTGCCCAAGCGGAATATGAGGTGCATTTCCTCCAATTTACGGTGTTGCTCGCTGTGGCCATGGAGGAGACCCAGGACAGAGAGGTCAGATACGGAATGGGAGGGGGAGTTGAAGTGCTGAGCCACCGGATCCCTAATCCTAGCCCCGCTGAGTTACTCCTGCATTTTCTGTCTATCTTCGATTTAAACCAGCATCTGCAGTTCCTCCCTACACATCTGCAGTTCCTTCCTGCACCTAACAGAGAATGGTCCCAAACATGGGGGTAGCTATCCATAAGATAAATGTTGAATTTTCCAATCGAAGGGTCTCGACCCGAAATGTCGCCCATTCCTTGTCTCCAGCGATGCCGCCTGTCCCACTGAGTTACTCCAGCTTTTTGTGTCTGTCTTCAGTTTAAACCATCACCTGCAGTTCCTTCTGACACTTGAATTTCCCAATCGCAGGTAACCCACACTCCCGGAGTTCTCCACCCACCCAGCTGTCCAACTAGTTTTCTTTTCCTTAAGGGGTGGCACAGTGGGGCAGCGGGTAGAGCTGCTGCCTCACACCGCCAGTGACCCTGCTTCGATCCTGACCTCGGGTGCTGTCTGTGCGGAGTATGCACGTTCTCCCTGTGGTCATGTGGGTTTCCTCCGGGTGACAATAGACAATAGGTGCAGGAGTAGGCCATGCGGCCCTTCGCGCCAGCACCGCCATTCAATGTGATCATGGCTGATCATCCCCAATCAGTACCCCGTTCCTGCCTTCTCCCCATATCCCCTGACTCCGCTATTTTTAAGAGCCCTATCTAGCTCTCTCTTGAAAGCATCCAGAGAACCGGCCTCCACTGCCCTCTGAGGCAGAGAATTCCACAGACTCACCACTCTCTGTGAGAAAAAATGTTTCCTCGTCTCCTTTCTAAATGGCTCACCCCTTATTCTTAAACTGTGGCCCCTGGTTCTGGACTCCCCCAACATCGGGAGCATGTTTCCTGCCTCTAGCGTGTCCAACCCCTTAACAATCTTATATGTTTCAATGAGAACCCCTCTCATCCTTCTAAACTCCAGAGTGTACAAGCCCAGCCGCTCCATTCTCTCAGCGTATGACAGTCCCGCCATCCCGGGAATTAACCTTGTAAACCTACGCTGCTCCGGTTTCCTCCCGCATCCCAAAGAGGTGCAGATTCGGAAGTTAATCGTCCCTCTGTAAATTGCCCCCCTAGTGTGTAGGGAGTGGAGGTGAAAGTGGGAATAACATAGAACTAGGATGAATGGGTGATCGCTGGTCAGCGTGGACTGGGTGGGCCGAAGGGCCTGTTACCACGCTGTATCTCTAACCTAAACTAAGCCTTCCTCACCCTTCCCACTGTGGCACAGCTACTAGAACTGCTACATCACCGCGCCAGGGACCCGGGTTCGATCCTGACCTCGGGTGATGTCTGTGTGGAGTTGGCACGTTCTCACTGTGACTCCAGTTTCCTCTCGCATCCCAGAGACATGCAGGCTTGTCTGTAAAGTTCCTCCAGTGTGGAAGGAGTGGGATAACATAGAACTAGTGTAAACGGGTGATCGATGGTCAGAATGGACTCGGTGGGCCGAAGGGCCTGTTTCCATCAATCAATTCCGTCCCCTGATATGGTCACATCTGCCCCTCATCCAACACCATCTAGTTCCACTGATCACCTACCAGCCTCTATCTCCCTCTCCCCCCTCCTTTCACCCAATCTTTAGTTCAGAGATACAGCATGGAAACAAGCCCTTCGGCCCACCGACCAGCGATCCCCACACACTAATACTATCCCACACACACTAGGGACAATTTACACTCATACCAAGCCAATTAACCTACAAACCTGCACGTCTTTGGAGTGTGGGAGGAAACCGGAGATCTCGGAGAAAACCCACGCAGGTCACAGGGAGAACATGCAAACTCCGTACAGACAGCACCCGTAGTTGGGATCGAACCGGGGTCTCTGGCGTGTAAGCGCTGTAAGGCAGCAACTCTACCGCTGCGCCACCGTGCCGCCCAATTGTTCTCCTTCCCTCCCAGTCCTGATTAAGGGGCTGGGCCCGAAACGTCGAGTTCCTTTCAGAGATGCCGACTGGCTTGCTGGATTCTTCCATCCCCGTGTTTATTGTACAAGATTCCAGCACGCACTCGGTGGGCCGAAGGGACGATCTCTGCGCTATATCTTGCCCTGAGTAGGGGAATCGAGAACATCGGTTTAAGCTGAGGGGGTAAAGATTTAATAGGAACCTGAGGGGTAACTTTTTCACACAAAGGGTGGTGGGTGTATGGAACGAGCTGCCAGAGGAGGTAGTTGAGGCTGGGACTATCCCAACGTTACATGGATAGGACGGGTTTAAGGGGATATGGGCCAAACGCAGGCAGGTGGGACTAGTGTAGATGGGACTGGTTGGCCGGTGTGGGCAAGTTGGGCTGAAGGGCCTGTGTCCGTGCTGTATCACTCTATCTGCCTTCCTTTTTATCTTCATAAGTTCATAAGGTCATAAGTGATAGGAGCAGAATTAGGCCATTCGGCCCATCAAGTCTACTCCGCCATTCAATCATGGCTGATCTATCTTTCCCTCCTAACCCCATTCTCCTGCCTTCTCCCCATAACCCCTGACACCCAAACTAATCAAGAATCTATCAATCTCTGCCTATATCCATTGACTAGGCCTCCACAGCCTTCTGTGGCAAAGAACTCCACAGATTCACCACCCTCCACCTAAAACATAATGTTTCAAGCCCAATCACATAATGCAGTTTAGAGTCATAGATTCACACAGCACAGAAACGGGCCCTTCGGCCCGGCTTGTCCATGCCGACCAAGATGACCTATCTACACCAATTATAGAAAAGCTGGAGAAATGGGCCTGTCCCAGTTAGGCGTTTTTTTGGGCAACTACAGGCGACTAGTCTGTCGCCACAAGTTCGCCGGTGGTCGCTGGGTGTAGGCTCCTCAGTCGCGCTAAAAGTCGTAGCGTCTTTCTGGTCGCTGCTAAATTTTCAACGTTTAAATATTTTCGGCGACAGTGGGTTTGACGCCAATGAGCGCAGCTTGACTTCTCCTGACGTAGGTTGTCGCCAGGGTGACGTAGGTTGGCCTACTCTTGCACCTATTGTCTATGACTGTCGCCGGCAGTCGCCTAAAGAATCTCCAAGTGGGACAGGCCCGTAACTCAGCGGGACATGCAGCATCTCTGGAGAGAAGCCATGGGTGACGTTTCTGAACCAGGCGAGTTTGTTGTTTTAAACGTAAAGAGTCCATCTCTCAATGCAGGTTACACCTGAGACTGCAGCAGATGGTTGGGCATGTGGCTGGCACCCTTCTCAGCGTGCCAGGTGCCACTTGGCTGCTCCCAGTAGCTGCCGGGATACGGGCAGGATGGCAGCTTAAGACTGTAGAGATACAGCGTGGAAACAAGCCCTTCGGCCCACCGAGTCCGCGCCGACCAGCGATCACCTAGAACGATCCTACGCACACTAGGGACAATTTACAATCTACAGAATAGGCGGCACGGTGGCGCAGCGGTAGAGTTGCTGCCTCACAGCGCCAGAGACCCAGGTTCCATCCTGACTACGGGTGCTGTCTGTACGGAGTTTGTACGTTCTCCCTGTGACCCGCGTAGGTTTTCCCCGAGATATTCAGTTTCCCTCCACACTCCAAAGTTTGGAGGTCAATGACTTTGGTAAGATTGTATATTGTCCCGGATGTGTGTAGTATTGTGTTAGCAAGCGGGTCGGCATGAACTCGGTGGGCCGAAGGGTTTCCCGCGCTATATCTCTCCACGCCAAACTAAGAACGGAGACGAGGAAACACTTTTTCTCTCAGAGAGTGGTGAGTCTGTGGAAATCTCTGCCTCAGAGGGCGGTGGAGGCCGGTTCTCTGGATGCTTTCTCGAGAGAGCTAGATAGGGCTCTTAAAAATAGCGGAGTCAGGGGATATGGGGAGAAGGCAGGAACGGGGTACTGATTGGGGATGATCAGCCATGATCACATTGAATGGCGGTGCTTGCTCGATGGGCCGAATGGCCTACTCCTGCACCTATTGTCTATCGTCTAAACCAAATCTCTCCTCTTCTGCAGTGCCCCTTGCTGAAGCTTTTGGCCATGTAAAAAAACATAAGGTATCATAGCAGGAATAGCCCAGGCAACCTCCTGAGGCTCCTTCAACATTCAATAACATCACAGCCAATCTTTCCTCCTTCCTGCCTGATCCCTCAGTCTAGAAATCTATCGTGGCCTTGAATAGATTTATTGACTCGGCCTCCACAGCTCTCTGCCGCAGTGAATTCCAAAGATTCACTTCGCTTTGAGAGAGGAAATTCCTCCTCATCTCCTTCGTAAATGGGACCTCGTAATCTAGAGGATATACCGCCTGTCTCTGGATTTCCCCCACTGTGGAAGCATCCCCTCAGCATCCACCCTGTCAAGTCCTCTCAGCATCTTGAAAGTTGTAATCACATCAGCGGCTATGCTTCAGAACCCTGGAGAGCGGAAAGAAAATCTGTTTCATCTTTCCTCACAAGGTAACCCCTTCAAACCTGGAACCAACGTTACCAAATAGTGAAAGGCCCGGATGGAGTGGATGTGGAGAGGATGATTCCACTAGAGTCACAGAGTGATGCAGTGTGGAAAAACAGGCCCATCGGCCCAACTTGCCCACACCGGCCAACATGTTCCAGCTTCACAAGTCCCACCTGTCCGCATCTGGTCCATATGCCTCCAAACCTGTCCTATCCATGGATATCCACTAGTGGGAGAGTCTCGGACCAGAGGGCACAGCCTCAGAATAAAAGGACGTTCCTTTAGGAAGGAGGTGCAGAGGAATTTGGCTTTGGTAAACTTGTAACTTGTCCCAAGTGTGCTGGGCGGTGCTAGTATACGGGGTGATCGCTGGTCGGTGCGGACTCAGTGGGCCGAAGGGCCTGTTTCCACGCTGCATATATCAATTATTGAAAACCCTGGATAGAGTGGATGTGGAGAGGATGTTTCCACTGGTGGGAGAGTCTAGGACTAGAGGTCACAGCCTCAGAATAAAAGAACTTTCCTTTAGGAAGGAGATGAGGAGAAATTTGTCTAGTCAGAGGGAATCTGTGGAATTCATTGCCACAGACGGCTGTGGAGGCCAAGTCAGTGGATATTTTTAATGCAGAGATAGATAGATTCTTGATCAGTGCGGGTGTCAGGGGTTATGGGGAGAAGGCAGAAGAATGGGGTTGAGAGGGAGAGATAGATCAGCCATGATTGAATGGCGGAGTAGACTTATTGGGCCGAATGGCGTAATTCTGCTCCTATCACTTATGAACTTATGAATCAAACCTTTGTGTGGGAAGGAAGTGGAGATGCTAGTTTTCACCGAAGATGGACACAAAATGGTGGATAGACACAAAATGCTGGAGTAACAGCAGATCAGGCAGCATCTCTGGAGAGAAGGGAATAGGTAACATTTTGGGTTGAGACCCTTCTTCAGACCCAGCTCATAATATGGGGGGGGGGGGGTATAAGCTACAAAAATAGGTTGGACAAACTTGGATTGTTTACTCTAGAGCAGGGGTGGGGAATCTGCGGCCTTAAGGCTGCATGCGGCCTTCTAGGCCATCAAGTGCGGCCTTTCGAATTAATCCAAATTTTGTGGAACAAATCCGTTTATTATTAATAATATGTTTTTGTTCATCATTTATTATTTTTATTTTAATCTTAAACTGAACGTATTTAAAATACCAAAGAGTAAAAGAAGATTCAACAAAATAATCCTCCCCGACTGACAGCCACAAATAAAACATTAGTAAGTCATGAGGGCTATTTTTACAAAATAACGTACATTTTGAAGTATATCTAATTGAAGTTTCGTAGAAGCGGCCTTATTAGATTACAGCTAACTTAATGCTGCATTCCAACATGTAAAGGTTCCCTGCCCCTGGCTCTGGAGCATCAGAGGTTGCGGGGTAACCTGATAGAGATGTGCAAAAATTATTTGAGGTAAAGACAGGATGGAGAGGCAGAACCTCTTTCCCAGCTTCATGACATCCTTTTATATCAAATTGCCACAACTATACACAGAGCACAAACGTGGCTTCACCCATGTCTTTTTTGTTTAGTTTAGACATACAGAGCGGCAACAGGCCCCATTTGGCCCACTGAGTCCGCGCCGACCAGCGATCCCCGCACACTAACACTATCCTACACGCACTAGGGGCAATTTCCATTTATACCAAGGCAATTAACCTCCAAACCTGTACGTCTTTGGAGTGTGGGAGGAAACCGAAGATCTCAGAGAAAACCCACGCAGGTCACGGGGAAAACGTACAAACTCCGTTCAGACAAGTACCCGTGGTCGGGATCGAACCCGGGACTCCAGCGCTGCAAGGCAGCAACTCTACCGCTGCGCCACCCATACAACAGTAACATCAAATCCCAACCGCTATACCCAATAGACACAAAATGCTGGAGTAACTCAGCGGGACAGGCAGCATGGAAGGAAGGGGTGACATTTCAGGTCGAGTCCCTTCTTCAGACTGAGCATCAGGGGAGAGGGGGCCACAGAGATAAGGAAGGGCATGGTGTGAAAATGAGACATCAAAGGAGATGAGGATCAAGGAAGAAGTAATCAATGGTCTACATATAGAAATTTACAAAATTCTTAAGGGGTTGGACAGGCTAGATGCAGGAAGATTGTTCCCAATGTTGGGGAAGTCCAGAACAAGGGGTCACAGTTTAAGGATAAGGGGGAAGTCTTTTAGGACCGAGATGAGAATTTTTTTTTTCACACAGAGAGTGGTGAGTGTGGAATTCTCTGCCACAGAAAGTAGTTGAGGCCAGTTCATTGACTATATTTAAGAGGGAGTTAGATGTGGCCCTTGTGGCTAAAGGGATCAGGGGGTATGGAGAGAAGGCAGGTACAGGATACTGAGTTGGATGATCAGCCATGATCATATTGAATGGCGGTGCAGGCTCGAAGGGCCGAATGGCCTACTCCTGCACCTATTTTCTATGTTTCTATGGTCTATCCCCAAAACAATGTGGTTGGTACCTTGGCACCTCTCCAAGCTAATGGCTGCATCGCTAATGATCGCAGACCCGTATCTGATACATACATTTCCTTATAGTGTAGCCCTTAGCCTTGGATGGCGGAGGCAGTCAGAGCGAGCAGTTCAGATTCTGCTCAAGAGTGTGCTCAAGGGAGAGAATCCGTCTGGATCGAACAGCACTACAAAGTGACAGCTTACTAGGGGACAGATTCCAGTCTCGTGAACACCAGCAGTCCCTGCAATTTGCAATTGTCACCCTGCAGCAAGCTCTCAATCGGAGCACACTGGCACAATGAATATTTTATTACATTTCGGCAGCAGGGCCCGGTTCATAAACACCCATGTATAACATAGAGCGATAGTCCCCGCCACCGTGGTGAAAATTCATCAAAATATTAAATAAGAATCTATCGGTCCACAGCTCCCCGAGCCCTTGATCTGACGGCACATATTGCCACACATGAAACAAGAGTGATCTCTGATTCATAGCAACTTGTAGAAACATAGACAATAGGTGCAGGAGTAAACCAATTCGGCCCTTCGAGCCAGCACCGCCATTCAATATGATCATGGCTGATCATCCAAAATCAGTACCCCGTTCCTGCCTTCTCCCTATATCCCTTGATCCTGTTCTATCTAACGTACGATAAAAATGCTGGAGAAACTCAGCGGGTGAGGCAGCATCTATGGAGTGAAGGAAATAGGCAACGCTTCGGGCCGAGGCCCTTCTTCAGTCCCGAAACGTTGAAGAAGCTCTATCTAACTCTCTCTTGAAAACATCTGGTGAATTGGCCTCCACTGCATTCTGTGGCAGAGAATTCCACAGATTCACAACTCTCTGGGTGAAAAAGGGTTTTCTTCATCTCCGTTCAAAACGGCTTACCCCTTATTCTTACACTGTGGCCCTGGTTCTGGATTCCCCCAACATCAGGAACATGTTTCCTGCCTCTAGTGTGTCCAATCCCTTGATAATCTTATATGTTTCAATGAGATTGCCTCTCATCCTTCTAAACTTCCAGAGTGTACAAGCCCAGCCGCTCCATTCTTTCAACATATGACAGTCCCCGCCATCCCAGGAATTAACCTTGTAAACCTACGCTGCACTCCCTCAATAGCAAGACTGTCCTTCCTCAAATTAGGGGACCAAAACTGCAAACAATACTCCAGGTGTGGTCTCACTAGGGCCCTGTACAACTGCAGAAGGACCTCTTTGCTCCTATACTCAACTCCCTCTTGTTTTGAAGGCCAACATGCCATTAACTTTCTTCACTGCATGCTGTACCTGCATGCTTACTTTCATTGACCAATGAACAATGAACCCCCAGATCCCGTTGTACTTCCCCTTTTCCTAACATGACACCATTGAGGTAATAATCTGCCTTCGTGTTTTTGCTACCAAAGTGGATAACCTCACATTTATCCACATTAAACTGCATCTGCCATGCATCTGCCCACTCACCCAACCTGTCCAAGTCACCCTGCATCCTCATAGCATCCTCCTCACAGTTCACACTGTCACCCAGCTTTGTGTCATCTGCAAATTTGCTAATGTTACACCCAATCCCCTCATCTGAATCATGATGTATATTGTAAATAGCTGCGGTCCCAGCACCGAGCCTTGCGGTACCCCACTAGTCACTGCCTGCCATTCTGAAAGGGACCCGTTAATCCCTACTCTTTGTTTCCTGTCTGCCAACCAATTTTCTACCCATGTCAGCCAATGAACCCCCAATACCATGTGCTCTAATTTTGCCCACTAATCTCCTACGTGGGACCTTATCAAAGGTTTTCTGAAAGTCCCAGGTACACTGCATCCACTGGCTCCCCTTCGTCCATTTTCCTAGTTACATCCTCAGAAAATTCCAGAAGATTAGTCGAGCATGATTTCCCCTTCGTAAATCCATGCTGACTCCGACCGATCCTGTCACTGATAATCCAGTCAGACAGTCAGTTTTCCCAGGATGGAAATATCAAATACTAGAGGGCATTGCGTTAAGGTGAGAGGGGCAACATTGAAAGTAGTTGTGCAGGGCAAACTCTTTTGAACACAGAGGGTGGTGGGTGCCTGGAACACGCTGTCAGGGCTGGTGGCAGATAGGTTCAAACGACAACAAATAAATATCTAAATCTAAATCTGATAGTGGCGTTTAAGAGGCTTTTGGATAGGCACGTATACGCAGGGAATGGAGGGTATGGATTATGTACAGGAAGATAAGAGAATTGAATTGAATTCATAAATTTATGTTCATGAGTGATGGAAGCAGAATGAGGCCATTCGGCCCATCAAGTCTCCTCCGCCATTCAATCATGGCTGATCTATCTTTCCCTCTTAACCCCATAAACCTGCCTTCTCCCCATAACCCCTGACACCCGTACTAATCAAGAATCTATCTATCTCTGCCTTAAAAATATCCACTGACTTGGCGTCCACAGCCTTCTGTGGCAATGAATTCCACAGATTCACCACCCTCTGACTAGACAAATTTCTCCTCATCTCCTTCCTAAAGGAACGTCCTTTTATTCTGAGGCTGTGACCTCTGGTCCTAGACTCTCCCACCAGTGGAAACATCCTCTCCACATCCCACTCTATCCAGGCTTTTCAAGAATTGGAATATACAGCATGGAAACAGGCCCTTCGGCCCACCGAGTCCCCACCGACCAGCGATCACCCCATATACTAGCACTATCCAGCACACTAGGGACAATTTTTACATTTACCAAGCCAATTAACCTACAAACCTGCACGTCTTTGGAGTGTGGGAGGAAACCGAAGATCTCGGAGAAAACCCACGTGGTCACGGGGAGAACGTACAAACTCCGTACAGACAGCACCCGTAGTCAGGATCGAACCTGGGTCTGTGGCGTAGTAAGGCAGCAACTCTACCGCTGCGCCATTATGCTGCTCCAGTGACATTTCTGGTCGGGACCCTTCTTCAGACTATTTGCAGGTGGACCACAGGCGAGGGGATGTTAGATAGGCAGATGATTGGATCAACAGCAGGTGTGAGACAAAAGGATTGAAGAGCACAAACATAAGAGAATGGAGTCGGTAAAAGCTCCTTTACTGATGCAAAAACCCAAAAGTGACCTTTCCTTTCCCCTCATGGATGCCGCTCGATGGGCTGAGTTCCTCTGGGGAATAGTTGGTTAGTTGCACTCTCTCGGGCCCCTGCCTTTCCATCAGCTCGCACTACCCTCAGGAGTCACAGGGTGGCGATCCTGAGCAGGAAAGATGCCCCCCTCCTTCTCCCTCTCACAGTGACACTGAGCCAATTGCAAATGGCTGAATCTGACTTGGCCTTGACTGGAAGCAAAGACAACCATCCTTGAAGAATCGCCATGGTTATTTGTTGGTGAAATAACTGAATCATTAAAGATTACAAAGTTTAGAGATACAGCGTGGAAACAGGCTGTTCGGCCCATCGGGTCTGCGCTGAGCAGCGATCCCCACGCATTAACACCATCCTACACACACCAGAGATTTTTTTTTTACATGTATACATGTACGTTTTGGGATGTGGGAGGCAGGTTCTCTGGATGCTTTCAAGAGAGAGCTAGATAGGGCTCTTAAAAATAGCGGAGTCAGGGGATATGGGGAGAAGGCAGGAACGGGGTACTGATTGGGGATGATCAGCCATGATCACATTGAATGGCGGTGCTGGCTCGAAGGGCCGAATGGCCTACTCCTGCCCTATTGTCTATTATCTATTGAAACCGAAGATCTTGGAGAACGTCCAAACTCCAAAGTTCACATTGCTAGAATTTAGGAGATTGAGAGGGGATCTTATAGAAACGTACAAAATTCTTATGGGGTTGGACAGGCTAGATGCAGGAAGATTGTTCCCGATGTTGGGGAAGTCCAGGACAAGGGGTCACAGCTTAAGGGATAAGGGGGAAATCCTTTAAGACCGAGATGAGGAAAAACTTTTTCACACAGAGAGTGGTGAATCTCTGGAACTCTCTGCCACAGAGGGTAGTTGACGCCAGTTCATTGGCTATATTTAAGAGGGAGTTAGATGTGGCCCTTGTGGCTAAAGGGATCAGGGGGTATGGAGAGAAGGCAGGTATGGGATTACTGAGTTGGATGATCAGCCATGATCATATTGAATGGCGGTGCAGGCTCGAAGGGGCCGAATGGCCTACTCCTGCACCTATTTTCTATGTATCTATGTATCTATGAAAGGCCTGGATAGAGTGGATGAGGAGAGGATGTTTCCAGTATTGGGAGTGTCTAGAATTAGAGGGCATAGCTCAGAATTAAAGGACTTACATTTAGAAAGGAGATGAGGAGGAATTACTTTAGCCAGATGGTGATGAATCTGTGGAATTCTTTGGAGGCTAAATTATTGGGCGTTTTTGAAGCAGAGATTGATAGGTTCTTGATTAGTAAGAGCATCAAAGATTATGGGGATAGGGCTGAAGAATTGGGTTGAGGGGGGGATGATAGTCCAGTCATGATAGAATGGCAGAATAGACTCAAGGGCTGAATGGTCTAAGTCTGCTCCTATGTAATGGTCTTCGGGTCTTGTATCCAGCAAATATCTAGCAGAGAGACAGTGGGCTGAATGGTCAGGCACTTCCTCAGATCATTCAATAGCATGAACATTCTATCATGAAGGGTCCCGATCCAAAATATCACCTATCCATGTCCTCCAGAGATGCTGCCTGACCCGCTGAGTTACTCCAGCACTCCGTGCCTTTGTTCTGTGAACTAGGATCTTCAGTTGTTGGTTTGGAGCGGGTTGGTGACGCAGCGGTAGAGTTGGGACCCGGGTTCGATCCTGACCACGGGTGCTGTCTGTGCGGAGTTTGCACGTTCTCCCTGTGACTGCGTGGGTTTCCACTGGGTGCTCCGGTTCCCCCCCCCCCCCCCCACACCCCAAAGACACAGGGCAATTTGGACACTTGGACAGGTACATGGATAGAAACATAGAAATAGATGCAGGAGGAGGCCATTCGGCCCTTCGAGCCAGCACCGCCATACAATATGATCGTGGCTGATCATCCCAAATCAGTACCACATTCCTGCTTTCTCCCCATATCCCCGGATTCCGTTAGCCGTAAGAGCTGTGTCTGGAAGGATATGGGCCAAACGCAGGAACTATCTTAGAAGAGGCATGTTGGTCGGCAGGGACAAGTTGGACAGAAAGGCCAGATGTTTAGTTTAAGGTCGGCAAAAATGGTGGAGAAACTCAGCGGGTGAGGCAGCATCTATGATTTTTAGTTTAGTTTAGTTTAGAGATACAGCGCGGAAACAGGCCCTTCGGCCCACCGAGTCCACACCGACCAGCGATCCCTGCAAATTAACACTATCCTACACACACTAGGGACAATTTACATTTACACCAAGCCAATTAACCTACAAACCTGCACGTCTTTGGAGTGTGGGAGGAAACCGAAGATCTCGGAAGAAAACCCACGCAGGTCACGGGGAGAACGTACAAACTCCGTACAGACAGCACCCGTAGTCGGGCCCTAACCCGGGTCTCCGGCGCTGTAAGGCAGCAACTCTACCGCTGCGTCACCTCGCTCTACGACTCGATGATTATATTTCAGGGGCACTGTTGGCTAAAAGACAGGGAGACAGAAGGCTACTCAACAGATAGAGGAAGTGTGTTAAACAAGGTCTTTGACAAACTGTGACCAGTAGGGTCCAGATGGGATCAGTGCTGGGACATATGTTTTCCATGTATATTAGTGACTTGGAGGAAGGTCATGGAAAAGATCATAAGAGGAATAGATCGGTTAATTGAATCAGTTAATCGGTTATTCGGCCTACTTCACACTCTCCTTCACCACAAGGGGCTCCTATCTTATTTGAAACATATAAAATTATTCAGGGTTTGGACACGCTAGAGGTAGGAAACATGTTCCCGATGGTGGGGGAGTCCAGAAACAGGGGCCACAGTTTAAGAATAAGGGGTAGGCCATTTAGAACGGAGACAAGGAAACACTTTTTCACCCAGAGAGTTGTGAGTCTGTGGAATTCTCTGCCTCGGAGGACGGTGGAGGCCAGTTCCCTGGATGCTTTCAAGAGAGAGCTAGATAGGGCTCTTAAAGATAGCGGAGTCAGGGGATATGGGAGAAGGCAGGAACGAGTTACTGATTGGGGATGATCAGCCATGATCATATTGAATGGCGGTGCTAGCTCGAAGGGCTGAATGGCCTACTCCTGCACCTATTGTCTATTGTCTATTGTCTAAAGATAGCAGAGTCAGGGGATATGGGGGGAAGGCAGGAACAGGGTACTGATTGGGGATGATCAGCCATGATCACATTGAATGGCGGTGCTAGCTCGAAGGGCCGAATGGCCTACTCCTGCACCTATTGTCTATTGTCTTTTGTCTAAAGATAGCAGAGTCAGGGGATATGGGGAGAAGGCATGAACGGGGTACTGATTGGGGATGATCAGCCATGATCACATTGAATGGCGGTGCTGGCTCGAAGGGCCAAATGGCCTACTCCTGCACCTATTGTCTATTGTCTAAATGCACAGTCTTTTATCCAGAGTAGTGGAATCGAGAAGCAGACGACATAGGTTTAAGGTGAGGTGGGGAAAGAGTTAATCGAAACCGGAGGGGCAACTATTTTTACAGTGAAAACTCTCTGCATGTGTGTGGCTACAGTCCCTTTACCACCCACGGCCCGCCATCTTCTGAACAAGCCTGTGAACACTCTGCCTATTTCACACTCCCTTCACCACAAGGGCCTCCTGTCTGTTAAGAGTAATGAAAATCTTCATCCCAAGGCAATGTCTCTCCATAAAACCTCTCATTAAGGATTTGGACGCTGCACTGATGTCAACGTTAATTGGGAACATGGAAATCGTAGCATTAACAAGAACTTTCTCAAAGTTTTAATCATCGTCAGTGTATTGTTCGAATCCAATAATCACAATAAATGTAACTCGTCTTTCTACAATGCGTGGATAATGAGGACAATGTCTTCATCTTAAACCTCTGGAAAAGCATCACTTTTCTATAATTATGAGCTGGATTACATTGAGTGTCTTGCAGAGAGAGAGAGGATGTTTCCCAGTAGACCCAGGCTTGGGATCTGTCTGGCATAAATGCCAGATAGATATATTTATCCTTCTTGGGTTAAATAAAGTTCTATCGCAGAGAAAACTCTCCCACACAGCGCAGCGGTAGAGTTGCTGCCTCGCAGCGCCAAAGACCCGGGTTCGATCCCGACTGCGGGTTCTGTCTGTACGGAGTTTGTTCGTTCTCCCTGTGACCACGTGGGTTTTCTCTGGGAGCTCTGGTTTCCACCCACTCTCCAAAGACGCACAGGTTTGTAGGATAATTGGCTTCTGTAAATTGCCCCTAGTGTGTAGGATGCGAAACTGGGATAACATAGACTAGCGTTTCGTTTAGTTTCGCTTATTGTCACGTGCACCGAGGTACAGTGAAACGCATTTGTTGCGTGCTAACCAGTCAGCGGAAAGACAATACATGATTACAATCAAGCCGTCCGCAGTGTACAGATGTGTTGGAAGAAATAACCAACCTGATCTCCCGGTGGCTCAGCACTTCAACTCCCCCTCCATTCCGAATCCGACCTTTCTGTCCTGGCCTCCTCCATGGCCAGAGTGAGGACCACTGTAAATTGGAGGAGCAGCACCTCATATTTCGCTTGGGCAGTTTACAACCCCAGCGGTATGAACATTGACTTCTCTAATTTCAGGTGCTCCCTACTTTCTCCTCCCCTTCCCAGCTCTCCCTCAGCTCTCTGGCGCCACCTCTTCCTTTCTTCCTCCCCCCCCCCCTCCACCCTCACATCAGTCTGAAGAAGGGTTTTCAACCCGAAACGTTGCCTATTTCCATCGCTCCATAGAAGCTGCCTCACCCGCTGTGTTTCTCCAGCATTTTTGTCTACCAAGGAACTGCAGATACTGGTTTAAGATACAAAATGCTGGAGTAATTCAGCGGGACAGGCAGAATCTCTAGAGAGAAGGAATGGGTGATATTTCAGGTAGAGACCCTTCTTCAGAGTACAGATACATGATAAAGTGAGTACCGTTTGGTGCAAGATAAAGTCCATTAAAGTCAGATCAAAGATAGTCCGAGGATCTGCAATGAGGTAGATAGTAGCTGAGGCCTACACTCTAGTTGTTGGTAGGATGGTTCAGTTGCCTGATAACAGCTGGAAAATATGGCTGATCGTTGGTCGGCATGGACTGGACGGGCCGAAGGGCCTGTTTCTATGCTGTATCTCCAAAGTCTAATGTAAAGTCTAAAGTGTGGCCTGCAGAGTAAAGCTTGGATTTGATGAAACTTGCTGGCCCATGCGACAAAATGCAGTGCATTACCTGCACCGGGGGTGTGGCAGGGGCGCAGGTCCTTGTCCATGTCTCTGCACGGATCTTTGAGCCCAGAATTATTGAACATAGAGTGCAGAACGGTACAACACAAGAACAGGCCCTTCGGCCCACTGAGTCCACACCGACCACCGATCCCCGCACACTAACACTATCCAACGCACACTAGGGACAATCTACTATTTTACCGGAGCCAATTAACCCACAAACCTGCACGTCTTCGGAGGAAACCGGAGCAAATGGGGAAAACCCACGCAGGTCACAGGGAGAACGTGCAGACTCCGTACAGACAGCACCCGGAGTTCGGTCATAAGGTCACAGAGAGAACGTGCAAACCTCCGTACAGACAGCACCCGGAGTTAGGTCATAAGGTCACAAGGGATAGGAGTAGAATTTGGACATTCGGCCCATCAAGTCTACTCCACCATTCAATCATAGCTGATCTATCTCTCCCTCCTAACCCCATTCTCCTGCCTTCTCCCCATAACCCCTGACACCCGCACTAATCAAGTATCTATCTATTATATCTCTGGCTTAAAAATATCCATTGACTTGGCCTCCACAGCCTTCTGTGGCAAAGAATCAGATTCACCACCCTCTGACTCAAGAAATTTCTCCTCATCTCCTTCCTAAAAGAACGTCCTTTAATTCTGAGGCTGTGGCCTCTAGTCCTAGACTCTCCCACTAGTGGAAACATCCACTCCACATCCACTCTATCCAAGCCCCGGATTGTACCCGGCTCTCTGGCGCTGGGGGGCAGCAACTCTACCGCTGCACCACCATGCCGGCCTGTTCATGTACTGTAGCAATCAGTCTTCTATGTTGTGCCTTCTATGTGCTGTGCTTGTAACCTGCCCTAAATTAAAGCACTTCTTCTTAGGCCCCCTCAGTCTTGGCTGAGCATGGGTGTCTCCAGGGTGCTATTCCCTTATATGGAGGACGCCTGTGCGTGACTTTGTTTTAACGTGGGGAGACTGGTGCACAGACAGCCACCCCACGGTCCTCGACAGATGTGGGTCAGGATCCAGGGCATGGAGTCCAAGACGACCGGAGACCCTTTTCTGCTGCAGCCTTCATCCGCCTCCCCAGCCGTTGTGACGCTCCACTAAAGTCAGCCATCGTCCTCCGCCTGTTCCACCGTTGAGGTCTTGGTTGGATTGGCCTCTTTGTCAGAGACCTCCCCCTCGACCTTACCGCCATGGGTGGCCCTACCAGGAGCATAGATAGCTCCAGTCGGCATCGCTCTCAGGATCTCAGGACCACACAAGCTTCTCCACCACGACAAGGTGACAATCCACGGAGCAGCATTGAAGCCCCCTGGGTATGGTGGAAAGCCAACAGCCACAAAGCCTCTTGTGTTTCCCCGTCAGCTGCCATTACAAAGTCAGGACGCAGAGAGAGTGTTGGGAGTAGCCGATTGCAAACTGGATAGTCAGTCGACAAAGTCCACGAAGCAAGCAACCCTTGCAAAAGATGGAATTGTACACCATGCATCAGCATGGAGCATGCTCCAGAACTAGGGGTCACAGTGTAAGAATAAGGAGTCGGCCATTTTGGACTGAGATGAGGAAAGACTGTTTCACCCAGAGAGTTGTGAATCTGTGGAATTCTCTGCCACAGAGAATTCATCCTTGGCACGGAGCCACTACCTCACAGCGCCTCCAGTTTCCTCCCACATCCCAAAGACGTGCGGGTTCGTAGGTTCATCGGCCCTCTTTACATTGTCCCTGGTGTGTAGGGAGTGGATGAGAAAGTGGGATAACGTGGAACTAGTGTGAACAGGTGATCGATGGTCGGCGTGGACTGGGTGGGCCGAAGGGCCTGTTTCAAAGCTGGAGCTTGTTGGCACAGCAAGATAAGGTTCTTATTTTTCTATGAAGGCCGGCACGGGTTATTGATTGGGGACGATCAGCCATGATCACAACGAATGGCGGTGCTGGCTCAAAGGGTCAAATGGCCTCCTCCTGCACCTATTTTCTATGTTTCTAGAAGGCAGTGGAGGCCGATTCACGGGATGTTTTCAAGAGAGAGTAATAGCCCTGTCCCACGCTAATGGCAGGTAAGCACGGGAAGACTCGTGAAGATTTTTCAAACATGTTGAAAAATGTCCACGAGAGCCCCGAGTACCGACGAGCGGCCATTACCGTAAATCTCCGAGTTCGAATCAGGGCAAACTCGGGAGAGCTCTTGGAATGAACTCGTACCGTGGGACAGGGCTTTTAGATTTAGCTCTTATAATAATAATAATAATAATTCATTTTATTTACTGGCGCCTTTCTAAAACCCAAGGACACCTTACAATGCATAGAATCACAAAAAAATACAAAACACATAATCGGAATAAATTAAATATAAAAACACCACAGTACACAAATCAAGGACAGAATTCAATTTCAAGAGCACCAAAAGAAAATAAGAAACACAATTTGAGGCTAACGGGGGAGAAGGCAGGAACGGGGTACTGATTATGGATGGTCAGCCATGATCACATTGAATGGCGGTGCTGGCTCGAAGGGCCAAATGGCCTACTCCTGCACCTATTGTCTATGTTTCTATGTTCACACCAGCTGGGCTTGGGAGGCGAGTAAACGTCAGGGGAAACCTCTTCTCAACATGCGGTTAACAGGTTAAAACATCCTCGAGGCAATAAAACGGTGACTAGCCGTCACCTCTCAGATCACAGTCCGTTATCGGATTAGTCGCCCCACTGACAATATTTTTTGTCAAACAGATGAATCTTTCAGCATCGTAGGAATTAGCTGCAACAACTACTGCACAAATGTGCATGCTCCTTGGCTACTGTCCCACGCAAGGCAAAGCAGATCAACCAACATATCTATGATCCTGCCTTGTTAATGGCAAGTCAGTGGCATGGCAACGCACACACTCATACACCCACCCACCCACCCACCACACCATGTACACACTCACACACATCTATATGGGTATGCATGTGTATGTGAACACACACTGTCACACACTCATGCACACAACACTCTCACACACTCACTCACTCACTCTCACACACTCATCCACATGATGTACACACACACATATATATATATAGATATATGGGTGTGCATGTGTATGGGAACACACACTCACGCACACACACACATGCGCACAACACTCTCACACAACACACACTCACACACACTCACTCACTCTCACACACAAACACACACACTCTCACACAACCACACACTCTCACACACTCACTCTCACACACAAACACACACTCACTCTCACACACACACACACTCTCAGACAACTACACACAGACACACTCACACATTGACACTACCACATACATGCAAACACACTCACACCACTACACCCACACACAAACACACACACTGCCACAGACACACAAACTGCCACAGACATACACACACACACATGCTCCAATAAGATTAGATGCATCCCCTCCACAGATGCTGCCTAACTCACTAAGTTACTCCAGCACTTTGTGTTTTATATATTTGAACCGCAGGAGCACAGTGGCCTAAAATGGTCTCTGGCCTGTCGATGATAATGCTACTCCAAGTGTTCAAAGCACAATAAGAGATACGTTTTTTTGCCTTCCATCACAGCGCTGTGATGGATGTATGTGTAAATTGTGTTGTGTCTCGGGTCTTCTTCGTGTTGTATTGTATGGCTGCAGAAACGACATTTCGTTTGGACCTCAAGGGGTCCAAATGACAAATTTGTCCAAAAGACAAATAAAATTGAATTGAAATAATCATGTATTGTCTTTCGCGGACTGGTTAGTGCTTGTTGTGGGGTGAAGAATAGTGC
Organism: Malacoraja senta; assembly: GCA_038087875.1. NCBI lineage: Eukaryota > Metazoa > Chordata > Chondrichthyes > Rajiformes > Rajidae > Malacoraja > Malacoraja senta. The sequence goes on along the minus strand of CM075997.1, from coordinate 4,308,953 downwards.
GGGCTAATAACTAGTAAATAGGGTTGTGGATTATGCTAATGTGGTGACGGAACCGCAGACAAAGCCGAGAAAAAGTAGAGTGTCACGCCGACACCTACGTTTCAGGAACGTCATTGATGATACTATAGCGTGCACCCATCGTTGTAACAGAAAACTGGATCTAATGTCAACAAAGTTAGGCTTGTGGATAATCATCCCAATCTATTTGTCACCTAATTGAGACTTTCTGAGTTCCATCCTGGGCAAGACCTCGTTTTACCGTTTGTCAAGTTTCTGTGCAAGACCTCGTTTTATTGTTAGTCAAGTTTCTGTGATTAAGACCTCATTTGATCAGCTTTGACTGTTCTCCTGGTGTGCACCAGTTTAATAAATCGCCCGTTACTTCGAACACCAACTCCGCTGGCCTTTCCATTTTGCTCTTCAGCATGCAGCAAGAGCTTTTCACGGTACCTCGGTACACGTGACAATAAATTAAACTCAAATACACGCCCGCGTGCTCACACCGCCCACACACGCCGCACACACACGCACACACACACACACACACACACCAAACACACACACGCCGCACACGCGCGCACACACCCGCACGCACACATGCACACGCACACACACCAAACACACACACACACACACGCACACACACACCAAACACACACACGCCGCACATGTGCGCACACACCCGCACGCACACACATGCACACGCACACACACACACGCACACACACCGCACACGAGCGCACACACCCGCACGCACACACATGCACACGCACACACACCAAACACATACACACACACACACACACGCACACACACACAGCCCCCACACACACACCGCCCACACAAGCGCACACCTGAGCACATACACACCACACACGCACACACATGCACACACACCGCACACACACCACACACACGCCGCATACACACTGCACGCACACCACACCCACACACATGCGCACACACCGCACGCACAAGCGTGCATACATGCGCACAGACACGCGCGTGCAAAACATGCGCACACACATACATGCGCACACCGTACACACACGTACACGCATTGTAATTTCCAGAAAGTAGCTCAAACAGAAACCAACCTGTATTTGATTCCATTGACCTAGTTGAAACTTCAAGTAAAGATGCTGTGCAGTAATGTCAAACACTGCAATTGGACAGATCTGAGCTGCCATTACACACTGCACAACACATCATAGCTTAAGGCATCACATTATTGCTGCATAACGCTGCCCAGATTTTACTTCCGATAACAAAAAATAGAACATATTCCCAGGGTTATTACAGGATGAATCTCTATCCCCCCAAAAAAACAATTCTCGCGCATCGATCGAGCCTTGAGGAATATTTCACAAAATGTATAAGACTTTCAAGCATCTGCCATTTAATTTGGGACATTTATATTTCCATCTCGAAGATGCAATAAGGTCATACAATGATAATGTACGGAGAGCAGTATTGTGTGGAATAGTGGGCAGGCAGCTGAATGGAATGGAAGCCTATTTATCACCTCAGACTCACCCCTCTCTGCTCAATTCTACGCGACATTGCACACATCCATTACTCGAAACCACGCAGCAAGAGAAGACATCTACTGGCTATTCATTCACCGTTACACTCTGCAAACTTTAGGGGATTTTTTTATTTTTGGGGATTCAGCCGAGAAACAGGCCCTTCGTCCCACCGATTCCTGGGCGTGCATATTTCCGAAGATCTCTCCTGGCCCCAGCACACTGATGCAATCATAAAGAAAGCACATCAGCGCCTCTACTTCCTGAGAAGATTACGGAGAGTCGGTTTGTCAAGGAGGACTCTCTCGAACTTCTACAGGTGCACAGTAGAGAGCATGCTGACCGGTTGCATCGTGGCTTGGTTCGGCAACTTGAGCGCCCAGGAGCGGAAAAGACTACAAAAAGTAGTAACCACTGCCCAGTCCATCATCGGCTCTGACCTCCCCACCATCGAGGGGATCTACCACAGTCGCTGCCTCAAAAAGGCTGGCAGCATCATCAAGGACCCACACCATCCTGGCCACACACTCATCTCTCCACTGTCATCAGGTAGAAGGTACAGGAGCCTGAAATCTGCAACATCCAGGTTCAGGAATAGCTACTTCCCCACAGCCATCGGGCTATTAAACACAACTTCAAACAAACTATGAACTATAACAGCCTATTGCACTTTATCTGCTTATTGATGTGTGTATATATATATTCTATGGTATCTGTTTCTGTATTCATGCCAACTATATCCTGTTGTGTTGCAGCAATGCAAGAATTTCATTGTCCTATCTGGGATACATGACAGTAAACTCTTTGCTTAAGAAGGAACTGCAGATGCTGGAAAATCGAAGGTACACAAAAATGCTGGAGAAACTCAGCGGGTGCAGCAGCATCTATGGAGTGAAGGAAATAGGCAACGTTTCGGGCCGAAACCCTTCTTCAGACAATAAACTGTCTTGTCTTGTCTTGTGTTGTCCACACCGACCAGCGATCTCTCGTTCGCCCGGGTTGAGTTGAGTTCAGTCTGTTGTCACGTGTACCGAGGTACAGTGAAAAGCTTCTGTGTGATGCCACTATTTCATCCACTCCCGACACACCAGGGGCAATTTTTACAGAGGGCCAATTCTGGGACGCGGGAGGAAACCGGAGCACCCGGAGCAAACCCACGCGGTTACAGGGAGAACGTGCAAACTCCACAAAGACTGCACCCAAAACAGTACAGACAGCATTAAGAGACATCACTCTGTATCTTCCCCTTTGCTCTAATATGGTGTTTACAGAGTACCAGGTTTACATAGTAATGGGGCTGTCCCACTGTACGAGCTAATTCAAGAGTTCTCCCGAGTTTCCCCTGATTCGAACTCGGAGAATTACGGTAATAGCCGCTCGTAGGTACTCGGGGCTCTCGTGGACATTTTTCATGCCGTTAGCGTTAAGAGACGTCTCGAGCTCCGACGTACCCGCTACGTTCATTCTCCGTGCTTACCACGAGTTTGATTTTTTTTTAAACTCGGGAGAGCTCTTGAATTACCTCATACAGTGGGACAGCCCCTTAATATGTTTCTCCTTTATAAAGAAGATGAGGTGGAATTTCTGTAGTCAGAGGGTGGTGAATCTGTGGAAATCATTGCCACAGATCGCTGTGGAGGCCAAATCATTGGGTATTTTAAGGCGGAGATTGACCGATTTTTGATTAGTTAGGGTGTTAAGGATTATGGGGAGAAGGCAGGAGAATGGGGTTGAGAGGGAAAGACAGATCAGCCATGATTGAATGGCAGAGTAGACTTGAAGGGCCAAATGGCCTAATTCTGCTCCTGGAACTTATGAATTTTAATCTGTTGTGCTGCTGCAAGTAAGAATTTCTTTGTTCAGTTTTGGGGACATATGACAACATATCATTCTTGACCCTTGCATGCACTGGAGTTCCAACTGATTATACGTGTGTATGGTGGATCTGAACTGCTTGGATAGCATGCAAAACAAACCTTTTCCCTGTACCTCAGTACACGTGACAGGAATTAACATGGACTTTTAAGAATATGTGAAGCCCCAAGCAGCTTATTAATGTCACCAGTACCGAGATACAGTGAAAAGGTTTTAGTTGCGCGGATAAAGGATGCAGGGTGTCGGAGGGAACGGCAGATGCTGGTTTAAACCGTAGACACACAAAGCTGGAGTAACTCAGCGGGTCAGGCAGCATCTCTGGAGAAGGGTCTCGACCCGAAACATCACCGTTTCCTTCTCTCCAGAGATGCTGCCTGTCCCGCTGAGTTACTCCAGCTTTTTGTGTCTCTATCTCTGGAGAGAAGGAATGAGAGACGTTTCGGGTCGAGACCTCTCTTCTGACGGGTTAGCGGAGTCAAGAATCAAGAGTGTTTTATTGTCATATGCTCCGGTTAGAACAATGAAATTCTTAAGGGCCTGTCCCACTTGGCCGATTTTCTCGGCGACAGCTGGCATCATTGAAAGTCGCGGCGTGATGCTGCGTGATACGACGTGACGCGGCGGTGACGCGAGATGATGGCATATTGGCGCCCGGTGTTTCCTCAAATATCGCAACTTTTTTTTTTGTCGCCGCTGGATTTTGAAATGTTCAAAATCTTTCGGCGACCCTGAAACGTCTGCCAATGACGCCAGCAGTCGCCGAAAAAATCGCCACCTGGGACAGGCCCTTTACTTGCATCTGAATAAGGTTTTGGAGAGGCACTTGGAAATTCAGGGTATGGATCGCATGCAGGCTGAGGAGATTAGTTTAACTTGGCATCATGCTTTATACGCACATTGTTCAGTTTGGTTTATTTATCGTCACGTGTACCGAGGTACAGTGAAAAACTTTTGTTGCGTGCTAACCAGTCAGCAGAAAGACAATACATGATTACAATCGGGACGCCCACTTTTACAGATACAGGATAAAGGGAATAACGTTTAGTGCAAGATAAAGTCCAGTAAAGTTCAATCAAAGATAGTCCGAGGGTCTCCAATGAGGTGGATGGTAGCTCATGACTGCTCTCTGGTTGTTGGTAGGATGGTTCAGTTGCCTGATAACAGCTGGGAAGAAACTGTCTCTGAATCTGGCGGTGTGCGTTTTCACACTTCTGTACCTCTTACCTGATGGGAGAGGGGAGAAGAGGGAGTGGCCAGGGTGAGACTGGTCCTTGATTATGCTGCTGGCCTTGGCGAGGCAGCGTGAGGTGTAGATGGAGTCAATGGAAGGGAGGTTGGTTTGTGTGATGGTCTGGGCTGCGTCCACAATTCTCTGCAATTTCTTGCGGTCTTGGATGGAGCTGTTCCCAAACCGTGCCGTGATGCTTCCCGATAAAATGCTTTCTGCTGCGCAGTGGATTGTGAGGCCTGTTCCTGTGTTGGACTGTTCTATGTTGTATGTTCTAAGTGTATTTGACACACGTATGATTATAGTGGAGCTCATACGTGTTCAAAACACCACGTGACTCAGCTGAAGCGACACAGTGGCGCAGCGGTAGAGTTGCTGCCTCACAGCGCCGGAGACACGGGTTCGATCCCGACTACGGGTGCTGTCTGTACGGAGTTTGTACGTTCTCCCCGTGACCCGCTTGGGTTTTCTCCGAGATCTTCGGTTTACACCCACACTCTGAAGACATGCAGGTTTGTAGGTTAATTGGCTTGGTAAATGTAAAAATTGTCCCTAGTGGGTGTAGGATAGTGTTAGTGTGCGGGGATTGCTGGTCGGCGCGGACCCGGTGGGCCGAAGGGCCTCTTTCCACGCTGTATCTCTAAACTAATCTAAAATGAAGCCATAATTTGGGAAATGCATTTTGATTGAACTTAAAATTTCGGTATGTACAACATTTAACAAACTGTAATAGAACTTACCGCATAGTGAGTTTGCTTAATGTAAGGTGTGCCCAATCCTTAATGAGGAGAGGATGTTTCCACAGGTGGGAGAGTCTAGGATCAGAGGGCACAGCCTCAGAATTAAAGGACGTACCTTTAGGAACGAGATGAGGAGGGATTTCTTTAGTCAGAGGGTGGTGAATCTGTGGAATTCATTGCCACAGAAGGCTGTGGAGGCCAAGTCAGTGGATATTTTTAAGGCTGAGATTGACAAATTCGTGATTAGTCCGGGTGTCAGGGGTTACGGGGAGAAGGCAGGAGAATGGGGTTGAGAGGGAGAGACAGATCAGCCATGATTGAATGGCGGAGTGGACTTGATGGGCCGAATGGCCTAATTCTGCTCCGAGAGCTTCGGAACTGATGAAAGGTGGCGGGTCTCACAATAGGATAATTGTGGTAAAAACAGTGGATTCGACGGTACAAAAGCCAGCACTCAGAACGATGAAGTGGAACACAAGATACTGTCAGAGCAGAGAAAGCGCTCAGTGTGATTCACTGGCGAAGTGAGGAAGAGATCTCGTGTCCAACGGAGAATGATACCGTTTTAAAAAGAATTTTAAATTCCCCACCAGATGCACATATTGATGTGGGCGGCACGCTGACGCAGCAGGTGGAGCTGCTGCCTCGCGGCACCAGAGACCCGGGTTCGATCCTGACCTCGGGTGCTGCCTGTGTGGAGTTTGCACGCTCTCCCCCTGTGACCACCTGCATTTCCTCAAGGGTGCTCTGGTTTTAATGTTCATAAGTGATAGGAGCAGAATTAGGCCATTCGGCCCATCAAGTCGATTCCGCCGTTCAATCATGGCTGATCTATCTCTCCCTCCTAATCCCATTCTCCTGCCTTCTCCCCGTAACCCCTGACACCCGTACTAATCAAGAATCTATCTATCTCTGCCTTAAAGATATCCATTGACCTGGCCTCCACAGCCTTCTGTAGCAAAGAATCCCACAGATTCACCACCCTCTGACTAAAGATATTCCTCCTCATCTCCTTCCTCCCACATCCCAAAGACGCGCGGGTTTCTAGGTTAATCAGCCCTCTGTGAATTAATTGTGCAGGGAGATGATGAGAAAGTGGGATAACATGCAA